>JAAXNX010000143.1:0-43393 GCA_036491905.1 Folsomia manolachei | reverse complement strand
TTTTGTAAACTCCCCAGTTACCATTTTCAGTGATTTGACAATTCATTGCGGCTGCTGCATTATCTTCTTTGTCATCTTCATCATTAAATGTAAAGGAGGCGATGACGTGAAAAAGGACTTTATTTTTGGTGTTGTTGGAATCAGTAAACTCTCCTAGAACAAAGCCAACTTGTCCTCCTTTATGAATACTACATTTTGGCTTCTCTTCCTTTCTAGTACCGCGTCTATTTACGCAGTCTGAAATATTATAAAACATTGCGAATATAAATAAGTAAATCATCTCAGTCCTCAGAACAATGATTGACTTACTTGGGTCTACTGCACAAATCAATTTCTGTCCTTTTTCGGCTGCGAATAACCCCCATGGTCTGGCATATCTCCCCACATTCGTGTTGGGTTCCAAGTAATAAACTCGATAGTTTGTCCCTGTCACCAGCAACCCTTCAGGACCTGCCTTTTTAATTTCTTCTTCAGCCCGTTTCCGTATTTCTGGAGTTATCCGTCGATCTTTCACGACGATGACTTCCGGGTCAAAGGAGTAAGTTCAGAGGCCTGTGATTGTTGCGAGTCCACGTCATCAACCTTTTCTCTGCCTAATTCCAAGTAAAAATCTCGCAGTTTGTTATCCCCTTGATCTGTAACAAACATTAGTTTCAGAATTTTTTCAGATTGAATTAAATAACCCTTCAGGACCTGCCTTTTTAATTTCTTCTTCAGCCCGTTTCCGTATTTCTGGAGTTATCCGTCGATCTTTCACGACGATGACTTCCGGGGTCAAAGGAGTAAGTTCAGAGGCCTGTGATTGTTGCGAGTCCACGTCATCAACCTTTTCTCTGCCTAGTTCCAAGTAGAAATCTCGCAGTTTGTTATCACCTTGATCTGTAACAAACATTAGTTTCAGAATTTTTTCAGATTGAATTAAATAATATGCAAAATTCTCTCTTACCCTCTGGTGTGTCGGACATCTTTTTTGTTGTCTGTAATACTTTAGNCCCTCTGGTGTGTCGGACATCTTTCTTGCTGTTCGTAATACTTTAGTAATCTTCCACCATCTTGGAATTGCTCTATCTTCCCGAGTATCAATCTTCCGGTTGACATACCGATGGGTGGGATGAGTGGGTGGGTCTCTAGAATACCGGGTCCCATTAGCTTTGCTTTCCACCATGACCCATTTTTTCCTTGGAATTAAGGGATCTTCTTCATCCTCATCTTCGGAATCTCGTGTGCAGAATTCAAGAGTGATTTCTTCCTCGTCCTAAAAATATTAATAAATTAGGTTGAAATCAAACAATATTAAAAATTTGAAAGTTTACCTCTTTATTCTCTCTCTTCCTTTTGGAATTGGATGTGACACTTTTCCGTTTCTTGGATGATGAGGGAGTAGCTGGAGGTGGATTATAAAAACAAAAATCAATACAAAATTAATATGAATGGTAATTTTAAAATAAATAATAAATAACTCACCTTTCTCCACCATAAAGTCCGCGTCATCATCGTCAAAATCGAAGAGGTCGTCTCTCCCACTCATGGCAAAGAGAACTAGATTATTTATTAAAATAAGTATTAATTAATAAAACATTAATGAAATAGCTAAAATCAGCTAATGTTGTGGAGGAAGTATTCATCAAATTTCTCGCTAATTAATGTCTCATTTCCCTATATAGGAGAAAGAGGGGCACCTGGTGGTCGGGGATTACCTGGTCAAGACGGAGCACCTGGACCTAAAGGACAAGGAGGAGATAGAGGACCTACTGGACCATCAGGACCAAAGGGAGCTGGAGGAGAGCCCGGTCGTCCCGGACCCTCAGGGTTACAAGTAATCTATTCATTCTTATCTTCCTATTCTATTCCATTCATTCATTCTATGCATATTCAACTTTTGGTGAAAGTCTCCATTATGAGAATTGCTTAATTGTGTAAAGGGCTTACGAGGGCCAGCAGGTCGGGCAGGTTTACCCGGAAAGTCAGGGTCGCCTGGAGAAAGAGGATTACCTGGACAAGATGGAAAGCCTGGAGATCAAGGACTTGGAGGACCCCCAGGTCTCCCTGGGCCAATTGGACCCCCGGGAGACAAAGGACTTACTGTACTTTACAATCAACAATATATTGATTATACTATTCGGTACGATTACGAATGACTTCTAGGGTGAATCTGGAAAAGACGGAGAACCTGGAAGCATGGGACCTCCTGGCCCAAGAGGAGATCCTGGAAAAGATGGTGGAATGGGAATGCAAGGGCCACCCGGATTATCTGGACCTGATGGATCTCGAGGGCCTCCAGGGCCACCTGGACCAAGAGGATTCCAGGTATAAGCCAGCCAATTTACACTTAAAGACAAATATGAAATCACAATGTCAACATTTATTAATACAGGGACTTCCGGGATCACCGGGTAACGCAGGAACTCCAGGAAAAGATGGAGAAGCTGGTAATTTCCAATGAACTTTTATGTTTCATGCAAAGTTTCCATTATTACATTTATTAAGTTACGGGTTCATTTGGCAACTATAGGACTGCAGGGACCAATCGGTCCTCCGGGATCCACTGGTGGAAGAGGTGAAAGAGGTTTCCCAGGAGAAAGGGGCCCAAATGGCCCCCCTGGCCCTCCTGGTGGTCGTGGAGAACCAGGAATGATGGGACAGGATGGTCCACCAGTATGAACAAATATAACTCATTTTATATAGTTGGCATTTGTTACTGAATTTAAAATTTTATAGGGACCCCATGGACCGAAGGGAGACAAAGGACATGCTGGACCACCTGGACTTTTAGTACGTTTGTTAAATTTATGGACACGGATGGCTTCATAAATAACATTTGTGCAGGGATTACCCGGAGGTCGTGGGCAACCTGGTTTACCCGGTGAAAAAGGAGAGCGAGGATCCAATGGAATGATGGGACCGGCAGGACCTCCAGGTCGTGGAGGTGACCAAGGTCCACCGGGTCCGGTTGGACCAGTTGGGCCACCTGGAGAACCTGCAGACAGAGGAGATCCTGGTCCGCCTGGACCTCCCGGTAATAATTAATTCTCCACTATTACTCTTACATTTGAAATCGTCTACTCGTATATTTTCTTAAGATTATGTTTGGTTTTTCATGCAGGTGAGCCTGGTGGTTCCGGTATGCCTGGTGAAAGAGGTATTGGAGGCCCTCCTGGATTGCAAGGGTTCCCAGGACCTCAAGGGGTTGCAGGAGCCCCTGGAGGTAAAGGAGAAAGAGGACTACCGGGATCCAAGGGAGAACAAGGCGCAGCTGGAAACTTGGGCAAACCTGGAGAGCAAGGTGGGATAATGTTAACCGATTGCGAGGAAGCTAGAACTGACACAAATATTAACTTTCGACAGGGTTACCGGGAATACCGGGATTGAATGGTGGAAAGGGTGCGAGAGGAGAACCAGGCCCCAGAGGAGAACATGGTCCTCAAGGTTTACCCGGGAGAGGTGGTTCTCCAGGGCCTCCAGTAAGTCGAAACATTTAGAAACCATGGCAAGATGCTTAATCTATAGAAAACATACTAATTAACTCATTTACTTAGGGAATGCAAGGTAATGCAGGGCCAGCTGGGCCCATCGGTACCCCAGGCTTGAAGGGAACTCCGGGAGATACCGGTCGTGTTGGTGCTCCTGGTCCAAATGGGCCTCCAGGACCACCAGGTTTGGAAGGAGTAAAGGGTGAAGGTGGTGCTGAAGGACCGGCTGGAGCAATTGGAAAGCCAGGTAATATGTGCCTCTTTTTTAATTGTTCGGTTTATTCATATAAAATATGCGTTCTTTTTTTCAAGGCGCTTCCGGACCACCTGGAGACAGAGGACTACCAGGACTTCCAGGACCGATGGGTCCTATTGGAAGTCGAGGACCCAGAGGAGCTCAAGTATAATATTAACTTTGATGTCAATTGCATAATTTACTAATTTGTATTTTGTATGTAGGGAGAACCTGGCCTTCAAGGCAAACCCGGAACAGAGGGTGCAAGGGGTGACACTGGTATGATGGGACAACAAGGACCACCTGGAGCTACAGGAGAGCCGGGACCAGAGGGTGGTCAAGGGAAAATTGGACCACCGGGTATTGGGGGACGACCCGGAGACAAAGGACCGCCTGGATCACCCGGAATGATGGGATTATCTGGTGGACAAGGCTTGCCTGTACGTAAATAAGTTTTTCTTCTTTTCGTGATCAGAACGTATAAATTATTTCATGTACATGTTTTTTAGGGGCCACCAGGAAACCCAGGACCAGGAGGACCTACTGGAGAACGAGGGCCACGTGGAGAGAATGGTCCTCAAGGAGTGGAAGGCCCATCGGTAGAGTAGTTTAAAAATAAACTTTAACTAGAAAATTCTATTAACTATAAACTTCCGTAACATGTTTAGGGACCACGCGGAAAAGCTGGGCCTCCTGGACCACAAGGAGAAAAGGGAGAAAAGGGCGGTGGGGGCGCCAAGGGAGGCAAGGGACACCGTGGATTAATTGGATTACAAGGATTACCTGGTGCCCAGGTAAAGGATAGTTGTAAAATTCTGCATAACTTTCGATGTACAATTTAATATAACGATGTGATATTCATTGTTTAAGGGTGAATCTGGTGATCGAGGTCCAGTTGGTCCAGCCGGCCCACCTGGAAAACCTGGAGATTCTGGACCCAAAGGTATATCAAATGTAGCAACATTGACAAAAAAGCTTATTTCATTAAGTCAAATCTCTGGAAACAATTTTATTCTATTTTTGCAAATTAAGGTCCCTCTGGAAGGGATGGTATCATGGGACCGCCTGGACCTACGGGACCTGCGGGTCCTAGAGGTTCTTCCGGTGAATCTGGAAAAGCTGGTCCAACTGGTTCAAGCGGTCCACCTGGGCCTCCCGGGCCACCCGGAGAATCTTTGGGCTATGATGCTGCTGCTCTGGCTGCCTTGTTGAATCAAGGCTCCGCCAAGGTATGTTCCAATTCCAAATTGAATTGAAGCTTTCTTAAGATGGATAGATGGAAACTAATATAAACGATTCCATCATTTTCAGGGCCCGGATCCATTGGCCGGTGACGAACCCTACAAAATTCTTGGAAAAGAAATTACTGAAGAGGAACGTCGTAAATTAGTTTTAACAGCATATGAACAACTCAAGACAACATTTGAGAAATTCCAAAAGCCGGCAGGAGATAAAAAGTCTCCAGGAAAGACATGCAAAGATCTATCTGTTGCACATCCCGAGTTGAAATCTGGTAAAAACATGCATACAAATATTTCTATGTAAAAGTACTGCCACCATTCCACGTTTTTTTTAAATACAAAAAAACAGGAGAATACTGGGTGGACCCTAACGCTGGTGATCCTAAAGACGCAATTTTGGTTTACTGTCGCATGGAAGATAAAGCCACGTGCGTCCAACCAAAACCAGAAAAAACTCCCATCATGAATCCTCTAATAAAAACTGCAGGAGAATATTGGCTATCTGACTTGGAAGGAGGATCGCAAGTAGGATTTTTTTAGCCAGAGTTATGTCATTATTGAAAAACAATTGTCACCTTCTTCTTCTTTTTTGCAGTTTACGTACAAATCGGATGGAACTCAGATGGCATTCTTGCAATTGCTTTCATCAACTGCGGAACAAAATATCACATATCATTGCTTCAACTCAGCTGCTCATTATGATTCTCAAAAGAAGAGTTACCGAAGCGCATTGAAACTGATGGGATGGAATGACTTGGAACTGACTGCCAGGGGGACAAGAAGGACGCGCTATAATGTTGTCGAGGATGAATGTCGGGTAAGTACAAGTGTTTTGGCTATTAACGTGCACAATAAATTTCCTCTAATTTACACCCAGACACACATACTATTAAAATTTGTCTGTTAATTTTTTGTAGTGGAAGAAACTAGAATGGGCCAAGACTTTAATATCATACAACACGGATAAAGCAGCCCGTCTTCCAATTGTGGATGTTTCCGTGAAGGACATGGGAGAAAAGAATCAACAATTCTGGGTTGAAATAGGACGGGTGTGCTTTATCTAGGTATACATAAGTACATTAACATACAAGTAAATCGTAATGCTTCTTATTTTTAGTGGTTAAATTGTAGATATCCCTTTTTAAAATTAGTTAGGTGTGCACTAAGCCAAGTTTTATACAATGAACAAAAATTACGACATTCGCATTTTTTGACATTTCGCAGAGAAGCGAAACTGTGAAGAATTTTAATTAATTTGAAAGACAAGGAGGTATTAATACTACTTACCCTGACGTAATTACTTTTCTCTTGTATTGCATGTAAAATTCTGCACTTTTACCTGAAAATACTCAATGTATACGACAAGATCATATTTTAGTTAAGGGCTATAATGGATGTGATAGTTCAGAGTAAATGTGTAATATTTATGGAAATGTGTCTGATCTGATTCAATCAAATGAAAAAATCTGTAATTTATTTAGTATGGATGTATTCGCCAACCAATTCATGTCACTGCCAGTTTATTTGTTAGTTTTTTTCATATGTTATTTCACTACTTTCTCTATTCAGCGATATAACTTTCACTGCCAATTTTTACACACTTTGTACTGCCAATAAATATTTTGCTGCAAACTTAACTCTGAGTAAGTTATAAAAAACGTACAATTTTATTTATTCACAAATGTAAACGACTAAATAAAGTCTTAAGTAACATGCAGAGTAATCATAATCATGAGATGAAATATCCAAAAAATTATTAGTTATAACTATTATTGAATACAAGACTTTCTACAATCCTTTAACATGGCTAATTTTTTCCATCTAATCAATATGGCTATATTCAGCCAGGTTTAATCCCGTTAATGTACATAGTAATTAGAAGCCTACGGTTTTTAAATCTATAGCTAACTAGTAGAATCCAAGACCAGGAGGACAAAACCTGGTAAAGTTATATTAAGAACATCTCCGGGCGGATGATTAACTTAATTAATAATATCGACTACAATACATGTATTATCCATATCCTTATACATTCATGGTCACCATTCTAATTTTGACTGGATAATAAATATAAGTCAAAAGAAAATGTGTTTGGCTTGGGAAGCTGCGACTTGACTAACTGGCAGTGGCGTGGCTCTCATTGTTCCGGAAGAAGGTGCAACTGAGTGAGTGAAAGCTTTTACAAAAAAAAAACTGTTTGTTGCTCTCTGCCGCGTCCTTCTTTTTCATGGCGTATCCACCATTATTTATTTACACGTATGAATATCTGTCCGAGTAATGCAAGGCTTGCATTTGACATAGCAGCACCAAATAAATTTACATTGGCAGCGTTCCACCTTCTTCACAACCTGGAAAACAAGAAAGATTTGGTTACTCCTTCAACTAAAGCAGCACGCCACTCAAAATCAGAGTTGCTGGAGTCAACTCCTGGTCCATGGTGTGGAACCAGCAGCGGTGCGTTGATGCTTGACATATTTCAGTCTTTTACAATATCAATCTTTGTGAATCTGTGTGGTGACAGTGTCACTCATAAATCCTTTCTCCAACCTTTCATTGTGCATCCAGTTGATGTACAATGTTGCAAAAACGAGTAAAATATTTGGAATGTCGAATATCATAGAAATCTGAGTTTGAATTCGTTTCAGTACCAAAAATGCAAGATCTGTTAAATAGGTATCTCAGAAAAGATAAGGACATACCTTCGTGTTAAAGCCTCTTCCGCAACACAAAACATTGCATCTGTCGGATCCATCAGAGGTTTTATTACAAACTCGCCCCGTAGTTCCTGAAATTCCTTTATCAGGATCGTGTTCGCAGTAATCCGGAGACTTCCTCAAGTGAACAAGTTCCCCTTTGCTCACTGGGAACTTTTTTCCACTTTTTCTCCTCAGGCGTTTTTGAGACTTGAGTGGAACCTTATTTTCCCCAGATAGAAAGAACAAGAAAGAATTCAGTTAAAACGTCCCTGATTTGATTAAACTGGCTGAAGGAATTATAATCAAAGACAGTGTATCACTAACTGAATGAGAACATGCTCACCTGAGTTGACTTTTGATATTTCTTTTTCAAGTAATCGCCAACTTGATTAAATGATGGAACATTCTTCCAACAAGTTTTTAATTCGCAAGAACCTGAAATTCAGAAAATTTTCTAAATCACGGAAATAATCCAAGACGGTGAAGCAGCCTTCACACAGCTCGTGTGTTATTCAAGTTTGCAATTGATAGGAAAAGGTTGACAATTTTACGAATCCGTACTAACATTTTCGTGCGATTTTTGTATTATTTTTAACACTTTTTTTTTGAAATTCGAGATTTTGAATTGATTTTATATAACCAACGAGTGCAAAATTACAACTTGTCCGAAAAATTTGAGGATGGTCAAATTTGAGGATGGTCAAATACGACGGTTCCACATGCCCTAGTTCAGGCAGCAGATAACCCACCTGAGACACCATGACATCGACACTGCATCCTCATCAAATGAGCCACCGCTTGACGCCCAGCCTCATTATTATGCAAATTCATCAAATTCTGAACATTTTTTGGTGCATCCCAAAGCTTGATTTTATCTGGAGCATCAACAAATTTACGAGAAAATTGAATCCCAAATTTTAAGTTGTCACTGAAAACGCAAATATTTGTAAGTGTCATTACCAAGTTGCAAATAACGAAATGGTTTACTGCTCAAATATTGGCGTCAGGAATGGGATCTTACCTGCAACCTCCCCATTTCCACCCTTCAGGCGTTGTCCTGCCCTGTTTACTTAAGTCGCAAGAGCATTCGTTAAGTGATCCAGAGCTGCAGGACTGTGTAATAGCGTGGACGACCCCTGCACTCGTTACTGCATAGATGAACGCTGTCTCTTTGCTCCCTATATTAAATTACAGATAAGGTAAAGAAAACGAAGGCTCAAGTCTGGTTGTAGATATCTATTAGTAATCGATGCAAAATACAAGGACAACAGCGATTAGGGTAATGATATTGCCATAAAAAGAAAACGATTTCATGGGCTAGATTCATCATGCATTCTCCATCAATAACTCTGAGAAAGCAGCTCAGATTTCATACCCACCTCTGGAAGAGTCTGGGGTAAAAAAGTAAGGAATAAACTATTTGAATTATGCAGATTTAAGTAAACGGATCGGCTGTCACAAACTCAAGTTTTAAACCTATTTTGTAAGATTCAGTCCGACTAATGTGCTGACACAAAATCCATTCACTAGTGGTAACATCTGTTGTAGAATAGAATAGAATAAAGAGTGACTGGCATGGCTTGCTTATTGGCGTGCTTATTGGAAAGTGGTTTTCTTTCCTTGCTACTTTCCTCAACCATTTCCAATTCACTTGCTATTCACTTGGAAAATGGAATCAAAGTTTGGGACAAAATGATGTAAATGCTTTTTAGGAACACAAACCTTTCCAATAGGCTTGGAACAGAGTGAGCTTGTAGAACTTTGCAAATCCAATAAAAGCAAAATCTGCTTTCCTTCCAATTCAGTTCTTCTTTTTTTACGATATACGGTTGGCCTAGCTCCACAGGATTACTTTCAAAGTTTAAACCTTCTTCTTTGGAAATAACTATTTTCAGCTGACGCTTCTCTCATCGAAATTTAAATGATTTGAATGTTTGGTTTCTTTTTAAAGGAATGAAAAGCCTACTCCTTTCTTTCCCTTCGAAGGAGAAAACAAGGCATTCATATATCTTCCTTATTGACAATCAGACATAAACCACCAATGACAGGAGAAATAAACATGGAAGGGATCTTTGTTTCGTAAACGACATGACTCGCCAAATCCTGTTTCGAAGTACTGTATGCCCATAATTATTGCATGCCTAGAAAAACTTCGGATAGGGTGGACTTGAAAAAACTCGAGCCAAGAATTTGGCTGCTTCACAATGGAAAAAAAAGGAATACAATAAATTAGAATTATGTAGTGGTTGTCCAGAATAAGTTGTCTCTTATGGTGGATTTACCAATTCATTTATTGCAAAAAACAGTTTGGCAATTTACAAAGTTAATCTAATCACAGACAATGTGTCTGCAATAATGAAAGATGAAACTTTCTTTATGGGAACGGGAATTGCATAAAAGGAAATGTTGTTTTCTGCATGACATGGCATGCAGTCTATGTCGTACATCTCTTCCAATTGCACGTAAAAGACGCTAACTCAGAGAGGGTTACGAGATCGCATCAATATCAGTTGCAGTCTTTGTGGAATTCTATTACATTCTTTTCTTCGAGGTGGATAGAAGTAGTTGGTAGCCGCGATTTAGAAAATTAACTGCTGTAAAGTTACAATTGTTGGCTCTAATCGTAGATAAGACTCAACCTGCTGCTTAATGAATGCTAATCAATTTTACGTATCGACAACATTTTATTATAACGTTCCTATTGTCATTTCCAGAACCGCTAACTGGCAAACAAATAAAAGGTTTTGGAATTAGAAATCCTAATTTGATTGGCGTACAACACATTTGCTTTTATGGATAAAAACCGTGCTGGACTTGAACAACGACATAGGCATAAACATGAAAAACAAGAATATCGAACATTCATTTTTCTGGTTGTCTTATTGCTGGCATTTCTTGTATGTGGTCCGCTTTGAAAATGGACAAGGAACTCAAATAAAATGTTGGCCGTCGCCATTCATGTCGCTTCACCACCCACAACAATAATGAAAATGAATCCTGTGGTTGTCGCATCCCCCTTCTGACTCCGGCCCACTTGACTTGTCTCCTTCTGCTCTTTCTGTATAATATAATCCTACTTTTATAGCACACATGTATGTAACTTATTCCTTGGGAAGTCGTACGCACCAAAAACGTAACCGTAGCCAAATAAATGTTTCTAGAGGAATGCGATGAGCAACATCAGGCCGAGTAGAAAAGGGAGAATGTCGCTTGTGGATTTGACCTCAGTATTTAATACCAGTGGAGAGAAAGTTTCTCTATATTTTGGGACACATTTTATTAATGGAATGAGTGGCTAATCTTCGATCCAATCGGCAATGTATCACTGAGTACTCAGAGGATTCGTGTCGACTACGTATGTAACTGACAGCAAGACGACGATGGAAATACATTTTCATGACTTTTCAGCCACATCTACTGAATCTATAGTTTCCAAAATCAAGCCGAAACCTAAAAAAATCAATAGCATTGCCCTCTTAAGAAATTGAAGCAGTGTATTTCCATCCCAATCATTTTGGTCAGTGTGCATGAGGTCAGTGAGTACAAGCGAATGGCCAGAAACAAACAAATCTGAAAATTAGACCCTCAATTGACAGAGTATTAGGAAATGTGTTTGTCTTCTTGGTGTCACATACGCCAATTAACTAAATTTTCCTTTACAGTAACCGCGTTTATTGTTCAGCATGAATGAATATCCTTTTCATCACCCTAAACATGAAATGCACACTGCACTGTAAACGTAAACCATATAAATAAAATGTTAATATTTCAGAACACTGAGTGCTGACTGTGTAGTTTGTTTTCTTCCCAATTCCGGAAGTGATGCAGTTTTCTGGGGAGTTGAGCAAGTTTCCTGTATTATGAGTGACAGGCAAATATAGTCTTTCTCGATCGATATCATTGGAAAAAAATACAATTGCTCAATAACATAAAAATAGTCTTAACATAATTTGGAAATATTCAAACACTACTTATCCCTTTATCTCAATTTAAAGGCCATTCCATCCAAGTCACTTAAGTAATTATGCAAGTACTTCTGCGTAAAAGGTAATTTTTTGTAGAACATGCGGTTTAGTTTTTGAAAAAGTCATCTCCTTCTATTCCAGCGAAGGATTGATGAATCATTTATGATCTGACAATGAAAGTAACCGCCTGAATAAAAAGCGTGAAAAATAATGCTTTCAAGGAAACGGGCGATGAGATGGAAGGAAAAATTAGTTGTTGTATTCTACATTTTTGGTATGTTTGCATGCGTTTCATGCAATATAACAGGACAACTCTTGCGGCTAGTTGACAATAGAATCTGCACCTTTTTACAATTCAAATTTTCAGTCCCTCCACACCCAAAACCTATTAATCACTCCGGATAATGTTCTTTTAATGAGATTCCTTTTACCCTCTGCAGTTGACAAATTAAAGCCTTAGTCCAACGATAGGGAAGGGCTTGATTTCTTCCCCTTCACCCTTCCCCGTTTGTTTTCCACTTAATAGTAGTAATAGCAACACTAACAAACGAATCTCTCAAGTTTAGAGGGGGCGCCCAGCAGAGTTAATTTGTGATTATATTGTCACTTTGTATTAAATGAAATGGTAAAGATAGAGAGTGTCATTTCGCTTTGAATTATTGCTACGTTTATTGGCTTGCCACCTACACAATTGCATATCAGACATATTGCCCATATTCTACCTGCAGTACAAAATGTAGGACTAGGATTGCATAATCAGCTCCATTGTTGACTGCGGTGAGCAAGTTTAAATTGTTAAAGAATTTGCTAGCCATCATTTTGCGTAAGTGTAAAATAAAATTACAACAATCTAATCACAGAGGGGAAAAAAATGCTATCGTTTTTTAGCAAAATGATTACCCAAACCCCAATTGACTTACGTCTGATATGCTGTGATGTCAAAACAGCATAATATTTCAGCGATGCTAGTAGATACCAATTACCCTTTTATTTCCATCATAATCTCGAACCATTGAATTATGAACCATTTGAACCAAAGTAGGAATTCATTAGGTCCAATTGCTTGACTGCAATTGTGGGAAATGGCAGATTTCCTTTAACGTTTACGCGACAATGTTGACGACCTCAATAAAAAGACTCACCAACAATGCATGAGGCAAGACTATTCAATTTGTTTCCTCAATAACGTCCCGAGTTTACTTGAATTGTTGAATTGAATCAACCTTTAATTGTGAGTGGACGCACTTATCAACTCTTAAGTTTCCTCTCAGAAAGGAAGTGCGTTGGCTGAATTGATTGCTGAGAGTAAGAGACAGAGCAGCCGCAGTCCTAATCGCACCCACAAACAAGATGAACATGCAAATGATAAATGACGTATTTGGAATGAGACAACTGGAAAAGTTAGTTCATTTGCAACCCTTTGTGATGGATAGTTTTTAAAATGATGTTTTCAGTTGAGTGAATAAAAATGTCTGCAGATTAATTTATTGTGGGATCATGTTGAGGGGTACGGAATTACTGTGGAGGAAAGCAATACCTAAATCAATGAGGATTTAAATTCCCAGCAAAAGAGGGTGGGTGAAACTTACGAAAAAAATGACGACGAGTTGAAAGCTTACTATTAGCTAGGAAGCGTATGAAAATTGAAATTTTGATGTAAAAAGTTAAAATCCATCTGAATCTGTCGGACAAAGGCTGTCGGACAAAGGCTTGAGGCTGACACATTCTTGAGATTGGTAGTTTTACTTAAAAGGCAGTCATCCTTATTTTTTCCTTTTATGAGTCGAACAACACAACGCAACATAGTATTTTTTAACCAAATTCTTTATTCATTCTTTTAATTTTTTTGAAATTGAAGTCGATCCCGTCTCTCAAACTCTAAAGCGCATCTAATAAAAAACTGCGAATCAATATCTCTAATTTTCTCCCACAACTACACATTATTCATTCTAACCAGCGGTTTCTAAGACTTCAAGTAATTCGGGAAAAAAACTCTGTTTCAGACACTTCAGTCAACACTTCCTCCAAACACTTGTTACCAAACAAAGTCCCAGAAGGATTAAGAAACATATTACAACAGTTGCTAACGTGTGTATGTATATGCACACAAATGACGATAGAACGAAAAAGCTTTCCGAAATCATTAGTTAGAACAGTTAGAAATTTGCTACATAACACCAAATCCTTCCATCTTTTTGAATTTACAGTGATGGAGATGAAAGACTGAGTGGAGAGGAGTCTGCTGGGAGAAAGTAAATGGAAAAGGAAAGCATCGGGATTTGAGAGTGCAGGAGGGGATGAAAATGGTAGAATCAGTGCAAGTCTTTCGTCAGACAGTCTTCACTGGTGATGCATGTAATTTCATTAAAAATTCAATCTTGTCTGAGCTTATCCAGGCGATGGATGCCAGTACGAGTGTTTACTCATTCATAATAATACCCATTACCCAACCAGCAAGCAACGAAATAGATAACCCACCAAACCAACTTCTATTCGAATGCTTCAAATTTTGTCGTTGCTAGGTGAGTAGAAAGATTGCAGTTGTTGCACTGCATGCGTATAAATATTTGCATGATTGTCATGCCACAAAACCCTAACTCGAAGACTCTTCACCAATCCTATCATCTATCTGTGGCATCATGTTATGCCATAAATCCGAAATTCAGATTCGGGTTACACGGGACTTACCACTTGTAATTACAAATGAGATGCGACAGTAGGAAAATGACACGGTATGCAAAACGCTGGAATGAGTAGCAAGCTGTTGAACTGCCAAGTTGACTATACAGTCACACCGACTCATTTCAAGTCAGCTATGACAGGGCTGATATTATGAACATTGGTTTGGGTTTCAAGTAACCTCATATTCCATCCCAAAAGACTCGATGGCCCCGATGAGGAATGGACTCGGTAAGAGCAAGGACTTCTGGCAGAATGAACAAAAACCGCAAGAACTTAACCTGGTGGATTTGAGTTCCGGTCGGTTTGCGAGGCTACCCCTTCCATACGATACAGATATGTTGAGAGCAAAGGAAGCTCTCCGGAAAAGGGTGAAATGACTTGGAAAACTGTGCCCCTAGAGAAATAACGCTATAATTCCCCATTATTATGACGAGACGGTTTACCCAGAGAAGAATATACAGAGATTAATTAAGGTGAAAATAATTTGGTTGATCTCTAATGGAGTCACGACTGTTCTCCTGAAATAATATTATCTTATTAATGAGTGCGGAATTGCTGTCAAAGCAATGACTCAAAACCCAAATGTTTCCACGTGCCTTGTGAGCAAATAGTATCACACGATCAAGTTAATATATCTATTTATTTGTCAAGTATCCCGGTTTTTTGTTTGCATTTAGTGTTTGTCTAGCTATTCTGCCTATCTACCAAAAACGCTTCCATCCATGTATGACCCACCTGAACTTCATTATAATCTTTATCTTCACTCAGCAGCAGCCAACCCCAGAATGGTCACTTTTGATCAATTTCTAATGTTGGTGATTCCAATTTAATTGGAGCCCATTTCTTTACAATCTCCTTCCCATCATCCAATCACCGCCAGACGTTGTTGCCACGTATTTATTCCTGGACTCGTACGGTAAAAAAAAGAGTTGAATTGTCACTTGGTCCTCGTGCACAAAACGCAACCAGCAAGATTCTTCTTTTGTAAGCTAACTACGGGCTACGCAATGATTGTTGAACATTTCCATGATGATGTTGATACGCATCTAATGTAGCAGAGAACCTCTGGTTCGAGTGTTATCTTAAACTTTATCTAAGTCCCACTGTCAATGAGTTTTGGGTTTGACTGGTTCCCTGGTAGACACAATGCAATGAAATGTAATTCAGGATGGGTTGAGATGGCTAAAAAGATAGCCTTCCGTCAAATCTCATAAACACACAGTCAAATGATTGTCAATAGCTTTTCCATACATGGAGTTTTTTAATATTGAATGAGCATCATTTCCAACAGAACTCTGCAGGTTCTCATCTTCACTGAAAATCGCCACTAACCTTTTAAACTGCTGAATTGATAAGCGTGTAGTGCCCTTCCCTAGGTATATTTCCAAACTGACCTTCTACGACCGCCGTCCCTTTTCAAATGAAATCTGATTTTTAAACGTATACTGGTCTACCCTGCACGTAGATAACCTTCAGTTTACGTCGCCACTTCAATGATAAGCACATCCCTTTAACTGTTTTTCTATGAGTTTCACAAGCAATCATGTATCATGACTCAGCCACGCGACCAGGATTCCCAAATTGTATTAATAACAAGCCCGGATCTTAATATGAGTGATTCAACTTCATGCACTTCAGAAAGCCTTAAGTGTTGAACAGATTACGGGAAGGAGCACTCGTACGGGGATCTTGATGGCACGGGTTTCTATTACAATAAAAGTCCACCGGACTCTTAAAAAAAATAAACTTCCTATATTCGATAGTTGTCCATGTATGCAGTAGATCGTCAAATGAAACCCCATGATGACATTGAAATGCAAAATTTTGACACCCATACTAGAGCTACATATTTATTTTTAAAAGGAGTGGAGAGAAACCTAGATTTATGGAACGGATTCAATTTAAAACTTAAAACCCCATCTACTTATGCCGACACCATTGAAATTAGCAAATGGTAACAAAGGTAAAACACAATTTATGGTATTAAGTATTACGTCGAGTTACCTCTGGTCATTTCGTATCCGAAAACAGAGTAGTCATCTTCTTTGGTGGAACAGTTCCATCGTTCATGTCGGAATTGGAACTGACATTCTCGGATTCCTCGACGAGCTCCATCAGAAACGGCCTGAATGGTGTCTGGATAATTTTGACAAACATCAATTTGTTGTGCTACCAGCCCTGGGAGTGAACTACAAATAATTCCTGCCGAATATCTGAATGCTTCATCAGGATTTTCAGGGGCATCCCCCGCTAACTGTTGGCTGAGGTCGACGGGTTGGTCAGCCGGCAGTGTTGGAGCTTGATTGGAAACTCCCAAATATCTAATGAATAAGAAAACAGTGTCATAAAAAACCATTAAAATGCAAAAATATTGAAGGAAATATAATGTGAAATTGAAAAATGAGTACATTATTCAGTTATGTGAATGACGAAACCGAAAGATACAGTTTTATGGAGTGGTGCATAACGAAATAATATTTTTAACTGTCTATTGTGTACAGATAGTGTGCTCACGAACTAAATAGGTAATTCCTTCCTAGGAACAGAAGTCAATTGCTGCCAGAGCATCATAAATTTTACTCCGCCATCCCCATATCTATCCGTAGATCATTTCATGAACACGGATTGCTTTTATTGCCGATCATCTTAACCTTGACGGTTTCTTGACGAAAGGAAATTTTTAAGAATAATTATTTAAAACTAAAATCTTAACATCAACTGTTGCATATGAGAGAAAATGTCGTAAACGTCCAAAAGTTTCTAGAGAGAAGAGATAACATTTAGGTCTTGATTTCTGGCAGAAAATAGAACGATCCCTACTCATATAGACTTGGCCATGCAATGCAGATCGTTTCTCAACTCCCGACAGTAAAAGTTTTCTCAAATCTTCATCCATCCAACAGTCAACCGGTACATCAAGAGAGAGAGACCCAAGTTCTAAAATCTCAAGCCCAACCTTCGCTCCAGTTTAAATGTGCTTGGAGTGTAAAGCATTGAGATGAGGCATAGGAGAGGATGGATCGTGAGAATTGAGGGGGTTTGAACATAAAAATGTGTAATCTGCGGCATTAAGGACGAACCGACAAACAACACAATGGAGCAAGAAGTGTATTGTTGAGGGTGAAGGAAAAGGACCCATTAACCATTGTATATTAGTTGCTTCCCTGCCGCCCGGAGGAGATATATCTGACTTGCTTTTAGCTGTTGTGTAACTGCACCCATTATGTACTGTACATTGTACATTACAATACAGATACAACCCACCTACCTGACTGCGGGGCTTGTTCCTCGTCCGTAATTAGTATCAAGTTACAAAATATCAGAAACAAAATCTTTTTTCACGTCCCAACATGTTCCCAACTCTTGTATCCCTTCGGTCTGAATTAGGAAACTGCTCATCTATCCAATTATAAATTAACTGGAATAACGCTTGCTGTATAACCCCATTGATTTTCATTCAATGTATGACTGTTGACGACAGTTACCAATGATAAACTTTGAATAGGTCTTAAGGTAAATGCATGCAAGATTTTTAAGATATGGAACTTACATCCATGAGGCATTCACTGCGGAAGCAACAAAAAGGAGTGAAAACAGATGAACTGGCCAATTGCAGATTGCTCCTCTCCACATTATTCTGCTGATAACAATGGAACACTTTATTCAGTAAACCTTTAGTGGGCTATTTCACAACTTGGACGTGAGTGATCATTATTCATGCTTTGTTTGAATTCCAGTTTTGCATTTGAAAAAGCTCACTCAAAACTTCATGTTGTGCTGCAACAATAACCTGACCCCACATCAAAGTATTATTGACAAACACTCTCATTCTTACTGCGGAACTACATATGCAGAGAATAAAACTTTTGACGCTGTAAAAAAACTTTACCTCCACCCACAATCAAATAGTATTTAAAACTGCTATTATTACATATCTTCCTTGTTATACGAATCGTACTCGGAAGAGAAAATCACGTAAGGAACTGGCTTTATTTTGAGACCAACTCTGTCTGAATCCACGCATAGCCCATTAGTAGTGTGAGATGATTGAAGTTCAGTATTCTTCTTCTTAACAACAATAATCAGTGTATCTGAGATTGATTTGAGATATCGAAATATATTGTCCCAGAATTGTCACTCAATAGACGACAAGCAAAAGGGGAAAGGACAACGAATTCGAAGCACTTGGTCAAAATATGAATTCTTTTGCCGAATTGAGCGATGCTGGCAGAATCGGTTTCATGCAACTATTAATTTATGTGAATCTTCAATTTCACTTTTAGAAATAAGTAGTGGTCGGTGGGATTTGTACAGGCTGCTACTTATTCTTTTTGGCCTGAGATGGA
The DNA here is from genome assembly GCA_036491905.1 of Folsomia manolachei. Classification (NCBI taxonomy): domain Eukaryota; kingdom Metazoa; phylum Arthropoda; class Collembola; order Entomobryomorpha; family Isotomidae; genus Folsomia; species Folsomia manolachei. The sequence goes on along the minus strand of JAAXNX010000143.1, from coordinate 24,758 downwards.
AAGCTGTTAAGCTGGATGTACTTCCTCATAAAGTACTTTGCTGGAGACGAAGGAGTCGATTGTTCAATATTGTTGTTCCTCGTTGGAAGAACTCAACTGAAGAACTGAGATGCGATCCCTAACCAACCAAGGAAAGGCACAAAAGCGATCTCTCTCCAACCATGGATGGCACGAGCAGGAGTCCCAAACCAAGCTCTACTGTGGATGGGCTTCAACCTTAACAACCAGCCCCAGCGCGACTCCACCGACTCCTTGGTGGGTGGGTGACTGGGTGTCTCATGCCGAGAGGGTGCAGGAACTTTGGAATATTTTAAATGAGAGGAATTGACTTAATCTTTTTGGTCCGGACGACCGTGGCGTTGTTCAAAAAAATGTTTAAGTCTTCAAGAGCAAAAAACGCCACTGAGATTTTTAGTACTCATTCAACTTTAAAAGTATACACCTATACTACCTTATTAAAATGATTCGAATTTCAAAAATTATTTTTCAAATGTTCTTTCAGTGACTCCTGTACTGTGTTAAAACTATGCGTTTTCGAAATTTCCAGCTTTCTATGAATTGGAGTTTTCGAACAAGAACGAGCAATTTCGATAAATTTTGAAAGAATTTTGAAAATATTTTTCTAGTGCGGTACACTGCATTAAAAATTCACATCAGGGTATATCTAATAATACAACTTTATAGAGATATAATAGGATTTGATAAGGCTTAATGCATTTTCTCAATTTGCTTGACAAAACAGAATGAGCAGGGAAAGATCTTTTCAGAAACAAATTTAGAAAAGTCAGTCACTTATAGAATATTTCGACTTTAATCCTCTTGAATCATATTAACTTTATTTTCATAGACTGATAATCACAGTAGCAAACTGATATGCATTGCTTTACATCGAGTATTTGGATTACCATTTCAGGTACCCGTCCATCTTTCAAAAAAAGACTTGGATTGAATATGACAGAAGTTAGAAGAAATCTATTGGATATGACTTCGTTCCTGAAATTATAAACAAAGTGGGACAAATGACGTCCTTAATTTTTTCACTTATTTATTTGCCACTTCTGAGTGTACATCTACAACTCATCTTCCGCTATCGTACCAAATCGAGTATCGACGGCTAATGAAACCAAGCACAAACAATGTAACTGAATCTTATTGCCCGAGTATTTTCCACGGACAACAAAAAAGGAAGCATGGGTCGTAAGGTATTAGTACGGTAAACTGTTACGCTGCCCACCTTCTTAGAGAACTACTTCTCCAACTAGCCAGTGCTACAAACTCTGAAATTCTTTCTTTAAAAAAAAGAACATTCGATTCCATTCCAACCACATTTTTGATAAGACGCTACGAAAACTTCTCAGAAAGAATCTTGTGATAAGGGATTGATAGAAAAAAGAGTTTACCCTTTTAAAAAAGCTGGATGGATGGCTAAATCCTTTGAATTGGTCTCCCACAAACCAAGTAAGTTTCTCCGACCAGTCATCCATCCAGATATGGTACTTTCAATCCACAACCGCAGCACCCATTTGATGTGATACGAACGAACAACGATGCCGGAGGTTGGATTAGTTGCCAGTGCCACATTACATTATTGAACTACTCTTTTGGAGTGACTGGCATGGCAAGAGAAAGAGAATCTCAGTTTTAGACAGAGGGCCTTATAGCTAGCCTTAGGGGTCAGTTATTTTGTCTTCTATCCATCTTCTCCCTCCTCACTTATTCCGATCTCAGTCACAATTTAATCAGACTACCAGACACCGCTCATGCTTCACTTCAAGTTTGTGCGTATGTTGTATAAAAGAACGATTAAAAATTTGAATCTTTTGCATCAGTCTTCTCGTACCATCATTATCAATTCTGCATTTACATTCGTAGTACAGGCTTTTAAAATGGAAAGAGTGTGGAACTTTGTCGAAGGAAAACTTTTTTGGTAAAATTTGATATCTTGAAGATAACAGTGGGTGCATTTTATGGGATGAAAGACTTCGTTTACAAAGTCAAAAGATTGGCAACCAACCGCTGCCAAAGTAGAAACCATCCGTCTAAGGCGACGTCGGAAGAAGTGGCCCAATCGCTGGTCCCATCTTCCTCAAGACGAAGAATATCCTCTCACAAAACTCCGATTCTCCTATTCAGCTCCAGTGTCTCACCAGTTGAGACGGTTCTAAGTTGGGCTCAAAGAATCAAAACTGTTAGTTTCACATATCCCGGAAAGGAATCCTATGAATTCGCCGACTATCCAAATCCTGCATTGCATGTATCAAACTCACAACTATTCAGCAGAGAAGAGAGCAATGAATGTCGGAGGCTTCAGTCGAAGTCGACAAGAAAAATTGCAGAAAAACTGAAAATACCAAATACCTATACAAAGAAAGGACAGTTTGTACGCGTTTATCTCATCTCTAGTACCTTTTGTGATCCCTGTGAGGTCGGTTTACCAAATAGAATGATTATTTGTTGTCCAATTCATTCGAGCAGGAATAAGGACGAATTGCATAAAATGACATGACATTCCTTTTCGTTGAATGTTATAGTAATGGGGGCTTATACTTACCATTTCGAGTTCAAATCTTCCATGAACAACAACAATATGAATTACTACTACAAACATTGCAATCAAATGCATTAAATTACCCATTCAAAACTGAAAGGCTCCATGCGAAATAAATATTAAAAAAATATTGGAGTTAGACAATATAATTTTTCCTATTACATAAGTCATAACAAATTCAGGTGGATAAGATTAAATTTCTGAGTCCCTCTGATCCGTAGAAAGTACAACTTATTTTCTACCTCCATCTCTTACAAATATATATTATAGAATAATGCGCTTGATAAAAAATGACGACAATTTCTCATTATTCTTTGACTTTTGCTTTTAAAATCTCATGTTTTCGATTCATTTTGTACAGGATTAAAGACGTTTAACTTTTAATTGACTAATGATTACGTGCCTAATTTACATGTAGTAATATATTTGGAGAGAAAGGAATACTCCAAAAACTCATCATCAATCCCATTTCCAAAACCAATGCCTTGATGGTGCGTTAATTAGTATGTACATTCTTCCTCTTATACTTAAAACAAAAGAGGGACCAAAACGAGACACTGTATTAAAAGTTAAATGCCGCTGCCTGCCCTGTGTTAACTTGCGTTGGTCGTCGTATAAGTGGTTATCAGTATGAACATTGAGTTGAGTGGATTTTGAAAGTTGCTACAAAACTACCACCCAACTGAAGCTGCACAAAGAATGGAGAGCTCATTTTATTGGACCCATGTTCACGGGAAAGTAAGCCTTTTATGAATGATTTTCACGGTGCCTTATGGGATCTACGTACTTACTGCCATGCCATCCCAACGAAATAGTCACCAAATGACTGCCGACTGAAACAAGGAGATCAGAAATTATTCAGCCCAGCTACTCTATGAGAAAGTCCAACATCCGTTACATACAGCTAACCAACCATCCAACTAACCTTCAACGTCGTCTGTAGTAATTCAACAAGGACGAGACAGACACACCGTGTCCATTCAACCAATTTCATTTCATTTTCATTTCTCTCCTCCTTTAAGCCTACTTACTCCTTCCGTTCCGTAGTTAAGCCGGGCAGCGGAACTCGTACAGTAATACCAACCGGTTGGGTTGGATGGAGAAAAGAAAATCATCCCCAGTCTCGACCCAACCCTCCCTTCTTTATTTATGCTCCGTTCATAATTCCGTTATTACATTGTAATAATAATACGAATGGACTCAAGTACGGGCTTCCAACAATGTTCCTAGTTCACCAGATGCTCGTCTGTGCTGTACACTGCTCATTAATAGATATCATCCTACTCTCTTGTTCTGTCCTAAACCCTCGTTCTCCTTTTTTTATAAATTGTCATTCGAGACGGATACCTAATCTTTGCAGCTAGTTACATACATATCGTGTAAGCATATTATGAATCTAAAGAATTCATTTCACACATCTTCCAAGTTGGTGGTATGTGTTTGACTTATCTTCCTATGGCATACGTTCTGATTTCGGCGAAATTATAAAAATTCATGAAACAATCATTCATTCATGAAGGCACATACGCACCAGATGGGAACTCCATGTTTTATTCGGAACTTTTCAGTGGCAAGTGTCCTGAATATGATACAATGTCACAATACAAATTGTTGTATTGTGTACGAAACCTCGGAAAGTTTGCTATTCGTTTTTTAATGTATATAATCGTTGCTTATTGCTAGTTTGGAGTGTGAGATGAGATCACAACAATTCTCTGCATTATTAATAAATTGCGAATCATGAAAGCCATCTTATACAAGAAACAGTGAAGGGAATATTGAAACAGAAATAATCTAAAACAGCGTTTGATATGAAAAAATAAGCAAATTAGCTGAAAAGCTGCAGAATCTCTCAACTGTGATATGGTATGGATCTTCCAAATTGCCAGTCGGCTGCGTTTTAAGTATAGATTTAGTCAGAAACAACGGGCGAGGGCTCAAATCCTTCTCCAGATTTCTCTCTACTTCAGGAGACAGTAAAAAGCCGAACAAATTTCTTAGAAAATCAAATTGACACATGGATTTCCCTACAAGTTCATGGATGATAGTGAACGCACGAAATGTGACTACCCAACTTTTCACAAATCCAGGGTTTAATGAAATGGTTGTTTTTCCTGAAACTTTCTCCAAACGTCCAGTTTAGCAATTCATCAAACCCTTGAATGAATGAAAATTTTAAAATTGTATAATAATAAGTAACATTAATATATATAATATCTATATAAATTGCATTTTTGAATTGTAAATAAATAATGTGAAGAAATGGACAAAAGATGAGCAAAAGATGAGCAAACCAAATTTACAACAGTGCACTTGGCTTGGCTTGTTTTACTCGGAAGCCATACTAAACAAATACAAAATACGTGAGTTCCATTACTTTCTATTGATAGGCCGTTTAGATTTTTTAATTTTGATACTTATTGTATTTGATTAGAAAAAATAAAGAACTTTATGCGAAGGCTTTGATAGTCGTGTTTACTCGCATTCCGTGGGCTACCGTTTCAACTTAAAGAATTGCAGTTGGGTTGAAATACATGATTTTTAGTTATCGGTGTTTAATAAGTATGGGAGTCCACCAAAGAAGTAAATATATCGATAGCACATGTCTACAGTTCAACGTAAGAAAATAAATTCTTGTAAGAAATGTCGCCCCTCTCCTATGGAGAAAAGGCATACATCTATTTGATATTGTTAATTGCCCAATAAGAAGATCATACCACAATTCATATAAGTAGCATTCTTTTGCCTTAACCAAATGCTAGAAAGGGTTATCTTTTAGTTTGGTTTTCAAAGTGGAAATAATTTTATAACTGAGAAAGAAATGGTGAAGGTAGAATAATGTGAAGGTGTTTGAATTTACGTCATCAGAAGTGCTACTACCATTATTGGGCTAACACCGGAGGGTACAGTAACACATTAGGGACTCGGTCGAGTCTCAGTTCATGGCTTTTTTTCTTTGAGATCCAATGCCTACTTTTCCTGTATACGGAGATCTGTACAACCTTTTTCACTAAATGACAGTCTCCCTGGGTGGCCTAAGCGATTAATGTTGTCTAACAAGCTTCAAGAAAGCCCCACTGCATACTATTCCACAATTTCCCCACCACATGCTTCTAATGACTTCCTTGCCACCGTCCAGAGTTAAATATTTTTACATTACATTGAAATCTTCTCTACGGCACACTACTAAAACACGGTCACAATTATTATTAATAATGAATAAAGTTGTATGAGGGATGGGTATATGGAAAAGTATGTCATAGTCAACTTTAATTAGGCGACTTGCCACTTTGGCTGGAATTATGATATTACAACTCGTGAATAGTCCCTGAAGCAGGACCGCACAAATCTTGTCGTGGGAAAAAGGCGACCGAAATTCCTGACCCTCAGGCGGAATAAAAAATCGGTCTTCATTAATCGACCGGGCAATTTTAGGTCACGGATCAATCAGACTGGACCCTCATTCTATCTAAATGTTTTCGCCGTATTTCCAATAAAATTATTTTGTGTTTTACGTTTAGTCATTATGATCCTCTTCCCATTCCCATAAATAACTTTGGCATTGTGTCCAATTGCACAAGACTTGTCGTCGGGATGCGGTGATATTTAATTGTGTCGTGTTTTTTCGACTGTAAAGACGAGGCAACGGTTATTTGTTGTCATCAGAAGCTATTTCAGATTTACCTGATTTAAGTATTTCTTGGAACTATGTTTGTGACCCTGATAGAGAAATACTTGCCTGAACTTTGTTTTCTAATAAATAAACTCTAAAGTTTTTATGAAAATTAGTCCTCTTCCCGTCAAGACCATGTTGCCCAAAAATGCATACTTTTTGCATGGAAGCAAGGAAAGCAAACTGAGACAAAGTGAATGGACGTCACACAAAAAAATGAGCCGACATCCTTTTTCCTCCTTTGCTAAGTCCCTCAATCAACACCGACTATACTCAACCAGTCCTACTCAGCTGGCTGTTGAGCATAAATAAATCTAGACAAGAAAAATTGACCTCTGACCTCACCTGATCTGTTCCCTTGTAAAATTCGTGCTGTTTGACATCTGAGAAGATAAGTGCCATGGAGGCCGACGGAGTCCCAAATATTCCACCCAGAGACCCAGACGACGACTTGGTGGAGGATGACGATATTTATGTCATGTACAAAGACCGCAGTGAATGGTCGGATATCCATCAAGTTGCCCAGGACGAAGGGGAGGAACCCGTTGTGCAAATTGAGTACTCGGCAAAATGTAAGTCTTTGATTCTGGATTTCTAGAAATATGTTGGGAACATTAACTAAATATTATTTATTTTTTGTACAGTCAAAGATGTTTATGACTACTTCCGGGGTGCACTGCGGAAAGGAGAGAAAAGCGAGAGGGTCTTAACTCTAACGTCGGATGCCATAATGCTTAACGCGGCCAACTACACGGTTTGGCAGTATAGGTGGGGTACTGGTATATAATTCTAAGGGTCCTGGCACAGTTGGAGATATTCGTGCTGTTGTTTGTTTCACAGGAGAGATGTTCTGGAAGCGCTGGGAGTTCCCTCCATAATGACGAAAGAAGGCCTGAGCAAAGAATTTGAAAAGGAATTTGAATTTAGTAGGCAAATGATTGAAGAAAACCAAAAAAATTACCAGGTGTGGCATCACAGAAAAAGTTTGGTGTCTTGGGCCGCCGGATATTCGGATGATACGGAAGACATTTCGTTAAAGTGTGACATAGCAAGGCAGAAGTTGGCTAGATTGGAGTTGGACCTTACGGAAAAAATCTTGCAAACGGATTCCAAAAATTATCATGCTTGGCAGCATCGTCAATGGGTGCTGAGCACGTTCAAGTATGTTTATAAAAGTTATACCGATTTTATGCACTGGTATTAAATTAACTCGGTCCTCTTTGGTTTTGTGACACTATAGCATGTTTGAGAACGAGCTTGAATATGTAACTGACTTAATTAAAATTGATGTTCGAAATAATTCTGCGTGGAACGAAAGATATTTTGTGTTATCCAATTCACCAAACTTAACGAAAGAGAATTTGGAATTGGACATGGAATTTACTTGGACGCAGATAGAATTGGCAATGTCCAATGAAAGCCCTTGGAATTATATGAAGGGGTATGTGCAAATTAATACCCCTCAAATTATTAGTATTTTTTTTTTGTAATTTGTATGAATGTTTCTTGAATACTTTTTTAACAGATTGGTTTTACTGTACAAAGGACTGAAGGACGAATCCGCCCTGGCGAATGTCAAAGCAACTCTATTGAATACTTGCTTGATTCATTATAGGAATGGAATTAGAAGTGTTCCGCTTATGGGTTTCATAACGGAATTAGTTGCAGATGCACTCGATTCTAAATCCTGTTCTGGTGAAATATATCAACAAGCCTTGCAGGTATACATATTCATTAACAATGGAAGTTCTTCACAGTATAGCTAGATCGACTTTTTGTTTTGTACAGGTCTGTGATACTTTGATAGAAAAAGATTCAATTCGAAGGCATTTTTGGGACCATGTAAAAGTAACATTAGCAAACCACCAGGACCAACCTTGACGAAACATCGAATCCAACCGTCATTTATTGATTTATTAAGTGCCGGAGGACTTTATGCGAACGTTTTCGAAGATATTAAGGTCGATGAATATAACAAGCAAAATTGACCCCATTGCGCCCCTCGGTAAATACATGGCGCAGTTGAATTTGACCGCGTTCAAAATTTGAAGTCGTACTGTCCAAACTTCTCCGGCACTTCCTAACCATCTATCCTCATCCTATTACATTACCATAGCTCATACTGTTTTGAATTGTTTGTACTCGGTCACAATTTAACATCAATATTCATTTTTTAAATAATACTTTTGTGGCTGGGGAAATTGACAAGTTCTATCCTAAAATGTTTTAATCATAAACAACATGCCATATTTTAAATGCATAAATAAAATGTGTAATGCCATTCTTGTCAAGCAAGCTTTTGGTCTATCTTGTAGTGGTTTATGATCATTCATAAATAAGTTGACACCCACTTTTGGTGCGTTAATTACCGGAAAATCATAAGGATAAAGAATTAGGCAGTGCGTTTCCGTCAGACGGATTGTATTTGAGAAGAAAGCCTATTTTTACGTTACCCCGAGAGTTCCTTTATCTATTTACAACAAGCATGATTACTAAGCAGTAAACTTTCCAATGTCTCCTCTCTCGAGGTAAGACTCGAGTAATTTTGTAATTAAACATTTACGCACAATTTCAATCCAAACTCATTAACAAAGCAATAGTTTGTATGAATGCATTTTTGACAACTCCCCACACTTTGGAACACGGAATTTTTTACAACCTGTTAGTGACTAATTAAACTAAATATAAAAATAAGGGGGCACGTAAATTAAATTAAATTGTAGAGGTTCTAAGAATATCCAAAAGTTCCAACCAACTCATGTCAGTGTAATAATTGTTGAAATTTACATCTTCGGTCACACCTGTTGCTTGGTAAGAATTTAAATTGGGAGATGGTTGAGTATCAAATATTAAATTGGAAATTAATAAATTGATCTTTGACAGGTTTAGGGACAAGGGATATATTGTACTGAAACCATTGAATTGAGTGGGAATAAAATAATGGAGCGTGGGTTGGAGGAGGCTTCATCGCCTTGGGGAGGACTTGACGACTTCTCAGACAACGATCTCTCGGAATTGCCTGAAAGTCACAAAAACTATCACAAAAGGCTAATTCATCGTTTTCAACAGGTAAACTGTGACCTTTCACTCCAGGTGGAAAACCTAACTTGGAATTTCCAACAATCTAATTCAATCTCTATTCAATAGGTAAATCAGCACTGTGACCTTTCCATCAGTGAACCAGTAACTTTCAACAGTGTCAACAAAATATGGTATAAAAATTTCATTCTATTCTATAACAAATAATAATGGAATTACTTAGTTTGTGACTATAAATGATTTAGGTTTGGTGGCGTAGATTTATTGGATTATGTCGTATGCTATGCAACAAAAGGAAATGCTGCTGAAAATATACCCGATCACTGGCATTATGTGTCGTAAGTGAAATATTTCATTTCGAGAAACTTTGATGGAGTGGTGTTAGTGATGTAATTAAATTTTTTGGCAGGTTTGGACTCTCTGACATTCATGGTCATGATAGTGATGGATCCCCGCACGATCCTGCAACAGAATCGAGCGCAGGACCGGATATTCCTATTCCTCGTGCATCTGGGCTTGGATTTGAGCTTACATTTAGGTTGTTGCCTTACGGGTTGTATTTGAAAGGATTTTATTATTTATTATTCTTTTGTAGGCTGAAAGCAAAATTGGAAGGATGCCCTCCTGGATGGCCCGTTGACCTGTTGCAGAAACTGGCAAGATATATTCATGTTACCCGTATGTTAAGGCAAATGTAAATGGGTTCCATTTCTTGGAATGTTTTGTAATGAGTTTTGTGTTTTGTGTGTGTAGCAGATTGTTTAGTCGTTCCTGGAGACCATATACTATGGAGTCCACTTCATGGGAATTTGGACATTGACTGTGAAATAAATCACATGTTGGTTGCTCCAGATGCATCAATCCCGAAATTGGCTACTCCCACGGGATGGGTATCTTATCATCAAATTGTTGGGGTGACGTATGCGGAAATAGAAATTTCTCAGCGATGGAATGCAAACGCATTGATGGCTGTCTTTAAAGAACAAACTGAGTAATTTATAATCTCATGCACAAGTACATAAAAATTAAGATGTATACAATGAACAAATTTGCAGTTTGGGTGGGTCGGCGCTGGTTACGGATATATTTCGGAAGCACACTATACTTGAAATGCATCCCAATCTCGAAGATATAATAGCAAGTGGGATAGAACGAGATGGATCAGATTTGAACGGTGTCGGCGGAAGGGCTCTATGGACACAAAATGCTAGATTCTACTGTCATGAACACCATTGGTGGCAGTTGAGGTATACAGCAAATGCATAATTATTTTATTAAACATATATGACTAAAGTTTTGTACATGTACATACAGCGAATTCGAAAGGAAGCAATACGTAATGTTTGAGAGCACAAGTACACCTCCAACTTCCAAACCACAGAAGGAAAAATCACTTTCTGAAAATGACATTGAGCAAATTTCCAGCCTTCTTCAAAACGCCAGTTTAGTTGAAGATGATGCAAACGAAGAACCCAGCCAATCTGCGCAGGACCTACCGGCACAGATTAAAGAACGCATAATTTATCCAATTAAAGTTCACTTGACAATGAGTCCAGAGACTGCGAGACTGTTACCTCTCGCTTTGAGGTAAAAATAGCTTTAACTTATGCTATCATTGTGACTAAGTTGGAATTAACTTTGTAGAGGGCGGGTACATCACAATCGGCACTTTACAATAAAGGACGCTACAATGGACGATGTGATAACTTTTGTTCCTGCTAGAATGCCTGGCTCATTCACGACTGAAAACTGTCCATTTGCAGCTTGTGGTAATGTTCTTTACTATTATTTCATTCAGGACATGTGTATCAACTCTCCGGTTAATGTTACCTTTTACCTGACTTAGGTCCTTGGTTGCACATTGAGTTGGACGAAACCTGTCGTAAACTTATTTCTGAAGACGTGGACTATTTGTTTTCTTCAGAAGCAGTCAATGTGAGTACATTAATTAGTGTATTCGTCATAATGAGCTGGTAAACTTTTACTTTACTTTGCAAATTTTGTTACAGCCTGAATTTCCCAAGTTTATTGCCTGGCCGGAAGCGAATCTTGCTTTGACCATTCTTGACATCAGAGACTGAGGAGTTCACACTTCATTGTGTAACAGATGTTTGATCATGGAAACGAAATTCCTGTTTTTATTTACCATTTTTAAATTCTCGTTTGTAAGTACAATCTTTTTTACCTCCTTCGCAATGTTCAACCGATAGTTTTACAGAATTTTATGCATTTAACTGATTTTATATCTCGTGACAATAATTAACGCATATTTTAATCAATGTTTTTTTTAAATTTTATAATCGTAGTGACTTAATAACATGTATGTGCATGCAAATTTAAAAATCCATTGTATATCACTAGTAGTTTTTTTAATCATCAATTTGTAATGCCAGCTATCTATTATTGTAAGCTGCAAGGGCGAGGGGCCCACAGTTGCGGATTTGAGATTCAGTTTCATAGAATTTGTGAAATACACGGACCTCTGACCGAGGTCCAGAATTTATTTGTGAAAGGCCACATGTTAGATTTAGTTTTTCGATCAACTGAATTATATTGGGTTGAAGCATATATATTATGCATAAAAAATCAGCAAACACATATTACGGTTTCCACATCTTTAATTCTGTCGAGATAAAGCCTACAATTTTCATTTTATTCTGCACTTTGGCAAAAGATGGTGTAGATAAGATCTACTAGGCACAAGCAGTTTCCGTTGGAGGAATTCCTCGTTTGGGTACATATTCCGTGGGTCTGGGCACCATTCTATTGGAAATAATGTCCTTATTATATTTCCCATTCTTCTACGATTATAATTTTTTTAATGAAACGAATATCTTACGTGATGCAGTCAATGATTGGGCAAACGGAGAGACACAAAGTGCATCCAGTGCAGTCATCAGTGACAAGCGGAAAATGTGTGTCCTTGCCAAACTCAATTGCTTGATATCCTGAGTCATTGCATGTCATGTAACATTTGCCGCAGTTGATACACATTTCCTGAAATAATAGTAAATAACATTACCGAATGGATGTTAATAATAAATAGTCAACCACATACATCATCAATTAGAGCCACCACTTGTTGCTTATTGTTTAGATCTCCATATGTGCCAATCATTGGTAGGGCCTTGCCCACCATGTCACTAATTGCGGATATGTTGGACGAAGGCTTTGCAATATTCCTCTGTTCCAAAGCTTTCTCCAACTGTTCAATTGTTGTTTGCTGTTTATCTTGGGCAATGAGATGTTCTCGTTCCAGAAGATACTTCCCGAATGATGGCAAATGCTATACACACATGAGACGAAATAGATCATAGATCATTGACGACTACGTTTTACTGGATTATTTTGTTACCTTATCTGCCACATTATAACTGGTGAGCAGCTTTCCTTTTTGATGTCTCGGAGTTGGAGGAGACTGACCGTTCCAACCTTTCATGCCTATGGCATCCAAATACAGTAATGCTTTCAGCCCTGTAATGTAATCGTCTACAACGGTGAAATCTTGGTTTTGGACGGCACTGCAAATCTGAAGGTGACAACATCAAATATAGGCGCAAATTGCGTACATATAAATGCATACAATGGTATCGTAAAAGCAACTCATTCTCAGCCACCATTTACCTGTACAACCGACGCTCCACAATGAATAAACTGTAAGGCCGTCTCGGCAGAATCAATGCCACCCGTGGCTAAAATTGGAAATCCGGGAAGGCTTCCTAGAAAATGTTTTCTCTTATATAGCTCGACGTCGTTCACTCAACCCATTGTCAGTGCAAGTGAGGTAGAAAGCATGGAACAACTCTCTTGCCGTTAGCACATAAATAATAATAATAATTTAATAAATTACTGGCGATTGAAGAAACAGCTCTAAGTGCCACGGGTCGAATGGCGTTTCCAGAAACCCCACCATAAGTCGTTCTCTTCTCACTTCCAACACCAGGCCATGGCTCACCCGATGCGTTCAGTCCCATGAGACCGGACAAAGTATTTGTGGCCGTCACTCCATCCGCATTTCCTATAATTAAGAGGTTAATGTATAATTTAGAGATACTTAATACGCTGGCCTGAAATTTCACCTTCATACGCAGCTCGGGCAATGTCCACAATATTCGTAACGTTGGGGGTTAGTTTAGCAAAAAACGGAATTTTGATAGCTGCTCGTACCCAGCGACAAATGTTTCTCACGAGATCAGGATCTTGACCACATGCTAATTTGTGAAAGGAATTAAGAAGAGTTTAGTTAGTCATAGTGTAAATCAAAACTAATTAAATGTTGGCCAAACGAATAAAACACGAAATTTAAACAACTTACCGAGACCCATCCCACGCTCACCCATTCCATGAGGACATGACAGATTAAGTTCTAAAGCGTCTGCACCGCTTTTTTCAGCCATTGTTGCTAACTCCGTCCAGTCCTTGCAATTGTAGGAGCACATTATGCTGGCTATGATTATCTGCAGGGATTGAATTTATTGGGTTCATGAAATCCGTGCAAAAGCCAAGCCAATTCATTTGTAGAAATAGTTGTCGCTTAACATTTACTACCCACCTTTTCGGGAAAATCAGCTTTCAATTCTTTAACACTTTGGCACCAATAGGCCGCTGTTTTCTCCGAAATAAGCTCAATGTTTAAGAATGCTCCCTGACCGGGGCCGAAAGTATGACCGGAAGTGGTGCCTGGAAGTATTATAGCCTCATAAAAGATGTGGTTGCTACATAACTTCTACTACTTCCACAAAAATTACTCACCACGAATTATACGAGGACTGACGTTCGTCACTAAATCCTTTCAAGCGAAAAATAAAAATACTCACTAACAATTCTTCAGTAAGTTCTGAAATTAATTTTCAAAAATCATACCTTGTCCAACGAAAACGTTTTCGTCACCGCAAATCCCCACCCTGCCTCAAAAGCACGGCGTAACATAGGACTTGTTGTACAAGGTGTTGCGGACGCCAAACCGAATGGATTTTCGAATTTCATGCCACAAACTTCCACGCTCAAATCCACCTGTAAAAAAGATTTAAGGTCGTGTAAGAGACAGTTGAAATAGTTGTGATAAAATGAACAATTACCAAGTCTATCGGAGTGTAGAATTTTGGCAATTGGACAACATCCGGAACAGGCTGAGCAAACTTTTCCTGTTATGCAAAATTAGCATAGAAAAATGTAGACTATGTTGTAGACTTCTTTATGAGTTCTTTTTTAAAAAATGAATCTTCATAAACTTACTTGAAGGTATTTATGCATACTCCAAGCAGCAGTCTTTCCATCATTAACAGCTTCCACAGTGGTTTCCGCAATTCCAGCAATATCTCCTCCAGCAAAAACCTGCACAAATGTCGAATTAATTTTTGATGGAAGAATTACGGGTCATTTCATATGGTTGTTAATTTTTTAATCCCCAGTAAATTATTGTCTTAAACATTTTATCTAAGTTTAATTTGCATTACCCAACTTTCCGAGGTCTGCATTGTTTTCTCGTTAACTTCCGGTCGTCCCTGTTTATTCATTTTCAAGGGTTGCAAGGCTTCTTGAACTAATTACCATAAAACAGTGGTTGCAATACATATCTCAATGGGACATAAATTAATGTCATAAAACTGGAATAAATGTTACCTTCTTGGTCGCACAGACTTGACCCGAATGCCGAAATGATGTAACTAGCTTTGATCGTGCAAATTTGATCCGTATCATCAACCCATTCCCCATCATCATTTTGCTCAGTTCGATAAAACTCCATTCCCATGATTTTGTTGGACTTGATCATGACGTCTTTGGGTGCCATAAAAGGCATAAACTCGCATTTCTCTTCCCGAGCTAGGTCCATCTAAGTACAGCATTTGTTAAATTAATTTAAAAATTCGACAACAAGATAGTTTTTCAAAATGCAGACTCTCACCTCTTCAGGAACGGCTCGAATATTGGTAAAGCCTTTACGAAAAACGACAAAAACTTTGGAAGCCCCACAACGCAGGGCAGAAGTTGCACAATCAAACGCCGTGTCCCCAGCTCCTAGCACAATTACTTTTCCAGACAATTGAGGCAGAGATTTTTTACTGCTGCATGCACACATTCCTATGAAGTAGTTGATTTAAAGCATAGAAGTTAAAATTTCATAATTCAGTTATAATAACGCAATTGTTCAATTGTTTACCTGGCTTGCTGGCAAGCGCGACCTTTGGCAGAAAGTCTTTAGATGTGTAGAAGCCCATGTCTTCCGTAAGGTTTTCGAATGGATGAACTCGTTTAGGGTTGGGAAGACCAATTCCCACAAATACGGCATCAAATCCGTCGTTCTTCAATTTCTAAAACACGCAAATAGACATATCCATATTGTCAGGGTTCGGGTCAGTTAGACTTTTTAGTTTAAAACTTACGTTCAAAGTAAGGCCGTTGGAAGCTGAGAATTTTTTGTCGCACTCAATTTCAACTCCCAAATCTTGCATTAGGTTTACCTATAATATTACATGACTTGCATAATTATATGTTATAAGTACGTCAAGCATCCAGACTGACAATTGCATAATATGCATGGCATAACTCACCTCATATTGAACAACTTCAATGGGAAGTCGGTACTGAGGAATTTCCGCAGAACTCAGCCCACCAATATACTTTTCTTTTTCGTAAACGGTTAGATTTTTGTATCCAAGCCGTGCCAAAAATGTGGCACATGAAATAGAGGCAGGTCCACAACCAATAAGTGCAATTTTAGAATTTTGATAACTCTTAGCACTATTGTCGATATTTGGTGGAAGAATTTGAGGAATATTCATTTTCATGAAGATCTAAACCACATTTGAAACAAATTGGAACACAATCCCGGAATTACTTAATTAAGTTGACTCACCTCAGTTGCATACTGCTGCAACCCCCCAATATTAATTGGACCTTCTTCTGAAGCATACAAATTGCAAGATCCAACACACAAGTCGCTTGTGGGGCACACCATTCCACACGTCAGACCTAAAGGATTGTCCGAAAAAATGGCCTTTGCTGCGCCATAGTAATTCTAAGACAAAAGGATTGACATTTTATAAGAATAAATGGGCTGAAATAATTCAAAATTTAACTTCATTAATGTCGTCAAACCTTTGTTGCAATGTTTCCAATGAAAGTCTTGACGTCAAGCTGTGTTGGGCATGATTTTTGGCATGGTGCGTCTAAAAAAGTAATACTTAAATATTAATCCAAATTCCAAATGCTTCTCAACCGTTTCCTACCAGCGCATTTTAAGCAACGATTGGCTTCACGGAGAGCTCCACGTTCACTCAAAGTTGTGTGCTTGATGTCATCGAAATTGTTGGTGAGTGGTGGACAAGACTAATAATTTTATGAAAACAGAGTAATGCATCAGAAGCTGTCATCGATTTTGTGAATTTCATTTTACAGTTTTTTTACACACATTGCAATGCTTGTCCCCATTCCGCTTCCAGTTCTTCTTGTTCACCTTCGTCTCCGCGGATGGGACAACGGAAGCGAAGGGTTTAATCTTTGGATTTAAGCTGAGAATACTCTAAATTATAAAATTTTATTAGATTGCATTCAAGTTGTCCCTCATACATAATTGGACCGGCTTTTAAGTAAAGCATGCTCATACATTTTTTTCAATAATAATCCTGCAGCTTTTGTGAAAAAGTCAGTACATTTGTTACTGTTTTTGAAGTATTTCAAATCTTTCTATCTTGATTACAATAAAGGATGAAATTACGCCCCTGCTACTAACATGGTTTCCATTTTAATGTATATCCACAAAGATACTGGATTTTATTTTACCATGACCATGACTGATTCCATCTCTATCCTATTCCAAACCACAGTCGGGCCATGATGAGATAAACTCGTTAAACTTGCATAACATTTATATGAGCTCTTGTCTTAATTCTAAATCCTAACCACAGATAGAAGGTATCTGGGTGAAGGTGCAGTAAAATAAACTGGTCTTGTCTGATATGGCTGTTTTATCTCAATCAGGAATTATTAACTGCTGGAAACTTCGCAGTAAAAAATACATAAAATTCATGCTTGAATATGTATATGGAAAATTACAAACCTCAATGTCCGCAGCGTCCCTACTGATAAGTCGTTGGGGCATTTTGGCTCAGTTTCGTTCTCCTGTTTCCTGAAACTGTTTGCTCTGAAATTTCTACTAACGTCTCCTCCCACTCTCTTTAAACTTGTGTTTCTTTCCAATCAATTTTTAATTGTAATTATATTTGAGCTATATGAGCTCCAGACTCCGTTGCTTTGCTTCAAGTTTGTGTCTCAAACCAGAAATGAGGCAAGAAGTATGTTGAAACTCAGTTAAATACTTGATTGCTTGCTACCTTATGTCCACATGTATGAATAAATTAATTCTTAAGCACCAGAGAGTGAGTGAAAAAAGGGTGTTAAGTAACAGTGACACCGGTTGGTTAGTCAGTCACTGGAAAGATATCTCTTCATGCTGGATCAGATAAACTAAGATGACGATAATTGTGGTTTAGTTGGACAAGAAGAGGTTACGTTACGAGAGTGGATAGGATTATTCTTCCCCTGCTCCGTAATATCGTTGGTTAAAGTATGTAAATGATTTCCAGCAGTTGTAACTATAATTAACAAATCCCTCTTCCAACAAATGTAGTTGTCCCATGGATGGTTGTGACCTTGCTTCCCGTCTGGTTTGAATGTACAAAGCTGTATGGCCAATTTCATTTTAGATACAATCCATTTAACAATGGTGGTGCAGAGGAATTCAGTAGGCTGGGCAAATTATAATACGCATATGAATGTTATAAAATTTTTAGCCCAAACTTATGTGGGGCTCCAATACAAAGCCGCATGATAAAAGTAATGACTTTTGAATGGTCAACATTCTTTATTTTAAAATATCATGCTGTCGATTGCGATGCGTTTGTACATAAGTTAAAAGATACTGGAATCTGAGTCCTATTTTAGGGACGGGACCTTCATAGTAAATACCATTTATGAATCATGGGTTTACTTAATGCAACTTGCGTAAAGTTGTGACAATATCAGAAACAGGCTGCTATTAAAATAAATTTGAATAATGAAGTTTTTTAAATTACTTTGACGAATTCAACAATTGTTTGTGTAAATCCTGATTGGTTTCTGTTAGTTTTGAAATTTCTTTCCCAAGCGTGTTGAGAGAGTCCTACATACAAATAATTAACAGAGTTAGACATTTATGGGTACACTATACAAATATCTTATTATAGAAACATGTTAAACCTTAAGCGTCATATTCCTTAGTAACGTATCTTCAAGTACCACTTGAAGTTTTCTATTTATTTCCAAAGAGAGATCTAGCGTCATAGTATCATCCGCCGGTTTAGATCCATATACTGAAGCCATTATGCCTTTGTGCTTTAATACTTCAGCCTGCAAGAAATTATAAACACACAAAATTCAGTTTGAAACTTTTCTAGGAACAGTCACTGGAGTTTATAGCCGGCCAAACAAGTAAAACTAAGTAAAATGCTAAATAAAAAATAGAAAGTCTTTTCATTGTTTACCGCATAGATTGAATCCAATGCAAGCTAAAATATTACAGTTTTTACACCCACCGTTTGTGAAACCTTATTACGAGAGTTCAAAGTTATGTAAAGAAATAGAAGGCTGGACCACATAACTATCTATGTTGTTAGGATGAATTAATAATATCAAAATTAAAAAATTATCAAACTTACTCTATTTTGCTCAGCAAGATTGGACGACAACGCGTCAATATCTTGTGACATTGCGTACGCCTGAATTATTTTGGACTTTTTCTGTACTGATTCAACCAGTTGCTTAACATGTTCTTGAAAGAATTCCAATTTGTCTTGCTTTTTTGCAAGCATCCTCTGAAGCTTGACAATTCTCTCAATAAGGACTTGCTGATCTGGAATTACTGGACTTCCTGGCTCCTGGGAATAAAAATTATACAAATTAAAAATAATAGTGCGACAATCAAGTTGACATAAAACAAGTGTTGTGCACAAACATTGCAATCGTTGCTTGTTGAAGAGTCTTCCAACTTTTTCTCGTGAGGACCATCGCCATTTGTGAGTGAGCTGCTAGAACTGGTTCGTGAACTTTGACTGAGTCCGTCCGAGCTTGCATGAACATCTTTGACTTGTTTTCTTACGACATGCAACTCTTTACTCAATTCCTGGTCGATTAAAAACATGTATAGTTGGTGGTACATAAATGTAATTATTAAACAAGAACAAAAAGGAAATACGTACTCTGACACTGGAATTTAGCTTGCGATTTAAAAGACCAATTTCACCCCTCGCTTCATCAAGTTTCTGTTGCAATTCCGCAATAATCCCTTTGCTACTGTTAACATCATTTTCTATTGTTTGCTTTTCTTCTAATTGATGCTTGCTTTCTTTGGATATCATTTGCTGTAGCTCTCGAATATCGCCTTCCAATTTCTCAACGTGCTTCTGTAATCGCTTATTTTCGTCTTTCAACACGTTACTCTAAATATTAATTAAATTATTAAACTACAGTTCCCAATGTTAAATATTATTTGTTGAATTTAGATGGGATAAGACCCTATCAATAAAAAATTATTACTTTTGCCTCCACGGAAGACAAATTCGACTGCAATGTAACATTCTTTTCTGTGACTTGCTGAGTATACGCAAGCAACTCAACTTCTTTGGAACGGGAGATGGACATGTCATTTAAAACTTCAGCGTGTGCTTGGCGTAGGCCATGACATTCACTTTCCCAGACTTTAATCAGCTCTTCTTCCTTTTGCAATTGAATTTTGAGGCATTCCGTGGCAGCAAGGTCAGATTGAAGCGTAGCAATTTGATGCAAATGTTCCGAATTTGACTCCTGTAGCCTTTCAATCGCAGCTTGAACATCTTGCCGTTCTTTCTCCAATATACTGATCTTGCACGATAATATGGTATTGTCCTCTGTCAAGTGTTCATTTGTTTCTCTCAAAATGTTTATCTCACTTTCTTGAGGACACATCGACGAAGTATCGGACTCTTCACTAGTTTCACAAACTTTATCACCGGTTTCTGTGCAATTACTAAGCTCCCCATTTGAACACATGCGAGGTATGGATTCCTTCAACACCAATTCTTTTTCAACTTCCTCAATTTTGTCCTCAAGTCTTTGTCGCGTGTTCTACAAATATAAGAAGAAACCGTTTATTGAAATATTTTAAAGCACAGAACAGCTTCTGTTTTCCATACGTACACTGTGGGCTTCAGTTTCCTCCCGCAACTTGTTTTGTGTCCAAGTAAATTTAAAATCCCTCGACTGAATTTCCTGATTAAGGCGACTAATTTCTTTTTGAAGATCCTCAATATCATGCACCTAACAAGGGATCACAATAATCAATTAGCATAACAATACTGGACATGAATAAATGTTTACACATACCTTAGAGTCGATCATCAAAGAAAGTCTTTCCCTTTCGGATGATAGCATTTTGTTTTTCTTACTAGCTAATTCGTTATCATAATTTAACTGCTTGATTATTTTATCGGAATTTTCTATACTTTTCTTCAGTTTTAAAACCTCCATTTCACCCATGGCGTACTTCATCACGATACTTTCTTTCGTTTTTGTGGACGCTTCTACTTCTTTTTTCAGCTAAAATGAGAATGAGAACACATTAAAACAAATGTTTGGCAACAATTAACTATATGACAATAATAATTAAAATAAATTAAGACTTACTCTGGCAATCTCAGTCTCAAACTGTGTCTTAACCTGAGCCATCCTTATTTCCGCAGCTTCCTCCATTTTCTGACAGTTTGTGCAGGGGGTCGTGGAGGGAGCCCGAGAAGAGGGATTTGTTGAGGGTGGTCCCACCCCATTATAACCACCACCACCAGGATTGGGTGTGGCCAGTATGGATGTGGTACTTAATGTGACGACGGGTTCCATGTCCTCTTCCTCCTCCATCAAGGGTTTTAAGGGTGGACTGCCGAGGAGGTTGTGGTGGCTGATGATCCCTTGGCCTTGGAGAGAATGTCTTTCTTCGTGTTCTTCCTCGTTGGGAATATTGGAATTAAAAGTATTTTTTTCTTCCTCCTCCTCCTCTTCATGGTCAAGACTGATTTCTTCTTCCACAACGGGGACAGAGGTCATTGCGGCCGACGTGATTAGTTTGGTGGATGATTCCTCCAATAATCACTTTAGAAAGGGTGAAAAATATCAAAATATAAAAATTTATCCATTGTTTATGTTGTTGTTGATTAGAATTTTGAATCCAATTTCACCACAAGTAACTGCTTCCCTGACACAATTAAATACATATAACTAAAGATGAAACTACTAACTTATCCTTCAGACAAGTAAAATGAGTATAAATAAGTTATCTAATATCTATTTGACTCTTTCCTGTGTCTACAAACTTTCACTAACTGATCCAAATAGTAGCCAAATGAAGTTATTGGTCTCATTACCAGACTCAATTTGCCTCAACAGTGCAGATAGAAAAACCATTGATTTGAATAACATGACCTCACACCCAGTTGTGCCCTAGAGTACTTTACTACCCAGGATGAAAACCAACTTAAATTAAGCACTCACCTCAATAATCAAGGGTACACTTCACTTCAACCATGTTACCCTTAAAATAAATCCCGTTCCTCAGTTAGTGAGGTGGGTGATGTGATGGTACCTCATTTATTTAAAGGTAGAAAAATGAAACAGCTGGTTCTAAATGAGGCCCCGTGCCTTCTCTCCTACTACTTTGAATCTCATCATATTTTCCTTGGTGAAAGGAAAAGGACATGCAAGAAACTCCTCTCTCTTTCTCTCACAAGCAGACTAGTAGATGGCCTGATTTAGATCATTACACTGTTATGGCCCACATGCAATTGGGCCACAGTGCCGACATGGCCACGTGATCACGGAGAAAGTTCCGTCCTCCTTTCATTTCCTGTCTACAAACCGGAGACCTTTCTCCCATGCCATGGTTAGGAGACAGAGGGAATGTGACACGAGAACATGGGTCAATTGAGATTTTTGCCGTTTCTACCATCATTTCTACGCCCTCTGCCTTCTGACTGGATACTTTTTCCTATGTTACTTACCATGAGTAAGAGTAGTACAACTGCCGAGGGTTGGGTTTTGGTCACGATGGTATTCTGTCTGGCTTGTTGACTGCACTCACTACCATCCTTGCATTTTAGTTGTATGCTGTCTTTCCCCTCTTGGAGACATTGATTGTTGGGTGAAGAATTGGATATTTGAATTGGTGGTGACGGAGTAATTATCTCTCTTCCCATTGTTAACTACCACAACAGTCGAGCAGGTAAGTGGGGGTTACACCCAGAAACATAGAGTAATCATTCCGGTCCTTTTTCGTGGATTTTTCACACAACTGCAGCAGGCAGGGCGTGGACTGAGTGATAATATGGCACTATACACTGCACCATGTAATGTGACTTCTGGAGCAGTATTTACAAGATTTGTCAAATTTAGTTGGGTAAATCTCTAGGTTTGGTTAAATTGATCAAAGTTAAGTTTAGTTTGGTGGTCAGGCTTGGGTGTATTTTGAAGTGGTGAAATTAGTGACTGGATCTCTAACGAAGTTACTCGCACCGGTACTTCTTTTTGTTGGTTGTCGCTGGGTAAAGTTTTAATTACTACAAATATAGGAGTAAATATTGGAATGGAGGAATAAAATAACTTAAATAACAAGATTTATAAAGAAAGAGAGCATCGAGGAGGTTATTCAGGTGTGATTAACGTTTTGCGGACGTCAAAGGTTGGCTAATTACTTTTAATTTGTGTTCCCAACCAAAATTTAAGTAGAAGAGTAGGTTGTAGGACAGTAGTTTTTAATAAATTGAGGATATATTAATTTTTTTGGTCCAAGCTAAATTAAATGTTCCTTGATGAGGAAAGGATAAAAATACAAGGCTCTTCTTGTGGTTTTAGATTGCGGTGGGTGGTGGGCGTGTCGTGTGGTTCCTTTATTTTGCAGTTCAACCTCAATTGTTGTGATTGTAGAATTTGGTGAGGCACGAACAATTGGTAGGACTTGGACTTGATTTTAGAATTATTGGTTACGATATTTGAGCTGTTAATATATGCATTATGGTGTCGGCAATGCATCCACATTTAATTAGTCGAAAATTGCATTAATTGGCTGAAAATTTGTTTAAAAAAATTAGTAGGGCGGCTATTAGAAACCATAGACAGAGGAAGGCTAGATCAGCTAGATGTAACTAAAAACCATTTTTATAAAATTCTTCTAAACGCCACTGAACTGAACCATTGTTGCTTTCAATCCGTTTTTGTTCCTTGTTTTTGCAACAATGAACATAATGAGCTCCTGCAATAATGCAAGCCAGCAGTGTTTTAAAGCATTATTAGCATTCCTACACGCCTCGGGCTAATCTTGGTTGGTTGACTGGGTTTACATTTGGCTTGCCACAATAACTGATCTGCTTGCTGCCAATTTTTTGGGGTAAAAATGTGAAAACTTACAAAGCAAATCATGTTGCATTTTATGTTGGTGGACGAGGGACGTGGATGATATCATTCAGTCACATATTAGGAAGGAGTACATATCAGGACTAGTCTAGTCCGACTAGAGTTAGTTTATTAATCTACAACAAGCATAGGACATAATAGTGTTTTGAATTGAATTCCGCGAGTGTTTAATGTAACTCGTGGCTGGCACCGTGGCACCTATACTTTTACAAACGAATTGCAATTCCTTCACTGGCCAAAAAAACAGCAATTCATTCCATACAGTTCCAACACCAGTAATACCAGTTCCATTAGCCTCCAATTAAGTTAACTAACGCAAGTTTCTACACTCTAGAGGCAATTCATCCACCATTCATTACTTGTCTCTGTTTAAATACGCTAAGCAATGGTGTTAATATTTTGAGTTTCTTCGTGAGGGGTAATAATAATGATAATTGAATTGCAAATGCCAGGGTTAATTATTTTATATGCATGCATTTTATATGTATGACTGGGTCGCGAGCAGTCTGCCTGAGTTGCGTAGTCTAATTGGCGATGAATTAGTACTAATCATGAGGTAATAATGGCGAACGGACGGATTTGGCGATGATGTCACTTATTGTTGTTTATTTACAAGCTTGTCAGTGAACGGCTCAACAGATTCACACACGTTTAGTTAAATGGAGCTAGGGGAGAATCCTTGTTCATATTTTTTTGTTAAGCTTCAAAACCTGTAAGGCCAGTTAGTTTGGTGTTACATGGCTTCAAGTGTTGAAGCTGTAGCGCTTTGCTTTTAGACTTGACTTCATTAGTTATTTTAAGGTTTGTGTGATAATAATTTTTAGACTTTTACACTCTGGTTTAGTAATGCTAAAGAACAATTTATCTTGGAAGTGAGATAGCGAAGAGATAACCCCAAAGCTTGAATGGCCTTTAGTTTCGCGACTTTATGGACTGGGATCGTGGGATTTAGTTACTAGTTTAAATTAACTGTTGTGTCAAATTTCCGTGTGACAATGCTCAATGAGTTAAACCTGGAACTCTAACCCT
>JAAXNX010000142.1:0-43396 GCA_036491905.1 Folsomia manolachei | reverse complement strand
TCCATTCCTTCGTTCAAGTAAGGTAGACAAAGTGGCATTGTCCTCAACTCCCTGTTTAAGTACTTTTAGGATGAATCATGTCATTGTCATCTCAAATATAAGATCTTGAAAAAATGCATTCTTTTTTAGCTACATGCACCTCCTTATCAATTATATTTATCAAATCTACAAGGAAGGAAGAAGGAAGTCGGTTTGCCAAATTTTTACTTGAATTTTTAAGCCGTTGTCCTGCAAAATATTTTACGGTTTACAGAGCGAGCAAAAACTGTAAAAGTTTCAAAGTTTAAATTTGTGTAACAGACGCAACACTTGGGTAACTCCACTGGCCAATTTCTGCACGAATTACTGATAGACTTCACAATCAACTATTTGTTTTTATGCATCCCAACCAAAGTCAAGAACAATTCAGACAAGTGTTAAGTTTATGTAGAAATTTTAATCAAGCTCGCATAAAACTGAGACATACATGTCAAACCCCCTGAGGTGATGCGTATCAACGAATCAAAAAGATATGGTGTTGATGTGAAGGGAAAAAATTCGATAAATGTCCATCATTCACTCCGGATGCACATAGCAAACGTTAATTTTAAGACAAATTATTTATTATTTATAAAAATAACGGTTTATCATCACGTGTCTTGACATACAGAAGCCAAGTAGTTCTGTCCGTGGCAGTAAGTTAAGTATAATAACATAATGAATTAATGGTGTTTACTTTGATAATAAAGTTTCGAAAAACTTCACAACGAGCACGACGGCAACTCACGATTTGGCATCTAAATGTCACTCATCCACTAACCAACCTTCATCTGAGCGGAAAATCTTCACTGCGAATTTTAATTAGGGAACGACCAAAATGATGAAGCATGTTTGTACCGCAAGAAACATCTTACTCCAAATTAATGGCGTTATTTATGACCATTTATTAAGAGAGTAAGCTAAGCGTGAACAACTCGGATGGTCGGAGAAATGGATGGGTAAAAACTTGAAAACAAAGAAAAGTTCAAACGGTAGTTTTGATTTATGAACTTGCGGTTCTGACGATTGGATTAATTTTATTTATTTCCACCGCTAACTCTAACCTGGATTCCTTGCCCGCACCTAATTATGCCGACAGTCTCTGCAGGTCTCGTACGATCTGTGGTTAAAGGATTGATGACCGTGTATACTACTATGTTGATGTGTAATAACTGGCTCTAATCAAGGCCCAAATTGCGTAACGTGTTTTGTTTTCTTGGGCAGTGAAAAAATTACGAATCATTAATTGTTAATTACTCAGGAGGATGAAATGCGAGTGGTGAACGGACATGCAAGTTTTAAAAAATAAGAAATAATATCCCTGCGTCCTCCGTTTTAATCACGATTATTACATCATTCCATTCAGTGTCAATGCAGGCTTTGGTTCAATTTCTAAAATACCATTGTTTATCTATTCAACTGGCAGCAATTGGGTGAAGTTGAAGCTTGGTTATCGCGTTGGATAAGCAAGGCTGTTGATTTTCTGATAAGCCCAAAAATGTGTGATTCACATGAATTTGTGATTACTTGGACGTGTCCTTGCATTCCATAATCAGTAGTGGGGATACAAATTAGGGGTTTTATGTGTAATTGCAAATATTGAAGTAGTGAGATAGGCCGGGCGTTGATTTGCTTCATTTAACCAATTCAACCGCATTCATACTATTTTTGGTCTCCAATCCAAAGCTTGATTTTGTTGATTACTCGCTAACTCAATTCGCATCGGGGTTCATTTTAATTTGATTTGATCTGCTTTAAATACGTTGTATACTAACCAAACCAACTCTTTATTTCATGCTGGTATGCTCTGCTTAATTGTCGACTAAGATAGAAAAGAGGAAGGGCTTCAAACCCCGCTGTCATTTGTCACCATATTACTGTGTCAATGTCGATCATTCCTGATTATTTGATTTCATGGGATTTGAAGTTTTAAATCAGCTTGTGCGTAACGACTGAATAGGAAAAATCTACAAGGTTTTGTCAACAGGAGAGGAAACATTCACAACAAGACTCCAACAAAGCAGGTCAATTAAGTTGCATAACGAAAAATAAAGGGCAATTGAAAATGTAGTACTTAATGCAAGAAACTCGTCGCAAATTAACAATTTTTTTTACTCAAACGACATTTTAGATTATTTTATATTATTTTATATTATTGAAATATCCAAAAAGCAGTTTATTGATTCCAATCCACTGACATTTTAACACACAACGAAACGTATTAGTAATCTTTTCACTCCTTCACTTTTAAAAAATTAAACTTTTATTTAGTTTACTAACTTCTCATCAAGTTCTACATTCCCCTACCCAGCGTAAGTTAGGAGTAGCCTATAGAGTTGGAATAAAATTAGACATTCAATTCCGGATATAACCTTCTTAACTTATCTTGAATCGATTCAACTTGTCTTAAGTAAATTATGAATGAATAGAAGAAAATGACAGGAAATTAGATTTTGTCTACCTGACGTCCTAAGGCTAAGCAAACGACGACATTCAAAGTCGCATATTGTGTGTTTAGGACGTGTACGCATGAGTCTACTACGGACATTATCATTAAAACATTTTAATACAAAACTCAACTATTAAAGAAAATTGCGTCCTAGTTTTCGCTTTTCTATTCTGAAAGGACGTTAATAAAGTAACCAAATCTTTTGGTTCTTACGAAAAAATAGCACAGTATTGCTCCTAATTTTTAAAAACAGTTGGACGAAAATGTACTTGAATTTGATTATAATCAACTATTTCATACGTTTTTACATTTGCAAATTTCAAACAGTTCATTCATGCCGTTGTTTTTTGTGAGTATTGAATTGAATCCATTTGTGCATGCTTGACTGATTAAGACACGGTCAACGCCAACGGTGTCTTGGCTTTGACTTATTGACCGTTTCTTTACCAGGTAAATAGAAATAATTAGATGCTTCCTGTTCAATTTATTGCATGTAGTCCTTTGGTTATTCATGTGCACAAATTGCCTATTAGCTTCTGCCGACAGTGCTAAGCAGCTATTGAATGGTAAAGTACTTAATTAAAAACTTTGTCAGTCAGTCAGATAATTGTGGACGTAGACAAGTGTGAGAAAAACATGCTGGCTAAAACTGGCAGTACTTGCAAATTAAATCGTAAAATAAAACCAAAGTATGCCAATGGAGTAATTTAAACCACTTTGTAGACATTTCTTCTCTGCATTTTGACAACTATCTTATTGGCTGCCAACTTACTCCATTAGATTTTCGGCAGGAAGGCACGAATTAAATTAGTTGTCAATTGTTGGTTAATTAGCGTTAGAAAGGACAAATATATAAATTGAGTAAAAAAACATGCAATAAATAATGAAGTCAAATTGAGATATTTGCCAAAGGGTTTCAAATTTCTGTCGATATTTGTTAAAAAACGCAGAGCAAGGAAAGATTCCTGTTTGATATTGGTTGGTTTATTTTTATTATTTGATCTGATAAGGAGTAAGATATTCCTCATTAGATAACCATAACTTTGTTTGCTTTTACACTGTACTTTCCCATGCAATTGTAAGAATTTGAAAGTTGTGATTTGGGAAACCAATTTCATTTTATTTTAGTCTTGTTGTGATTTGGATCCGACTGAATGTCACGAGTCACGACTTAGTTAAAATTTTGCTTTTACACTGTACTTTCCCATGCAATTGTAAGAATTTGAAAGTTGTGATTTGGGAAACCAATTTCATTTTATTTTAGTCTTGTTGTGATTTGGATCCGACTGAATGTCACGACTTATAGTTCAAATTAGAGCAAACTTAATGAAAAGTTGTAAAATTGACAGTTTTCCGTGAGTTGTAGCCGAGTAAGTAAAAGGTTAATTTGAGTGAACAGGATAGGAAATTTCCATTCATCGCAGTGAAGAAGAAGGAGTATGTGATGAACGGAATAGAAAGTCGGCTTATTTTACGGAATGTCAAGAATGTGAATATATCTGTAAATTCTGTTCAAAGTAATTAATAGCACTCGTGCCTCATCCTTGTCGTATTCCATTATCTGTATCACGGGGATTTACAGTTGTTTTGCTTTTATTTTACGTACAACATAAGTTTAATACCGTTGCTAACTTGTTTCGTTTTAAGACGAAAATACCAAGTCTTGGTACAATGAGGCGTTAAAAATATCCTTTCGTATCAATCTCGTATTCTTTGCTGAACCTCATAGTCTCATTTGTCGATGCCTACCTGAATCTCATTATTTTTCCTGTCCAGCTTGCAGCTAATTCGAGCCAAATGACCAATTAATCCATATATAGGTGTTAGAAGTGTCTAAATCCGTTGGCCAGGATTCTCCCGTTGTATGATTTCGGCTGGACACTGAAAATACATATACCTTTAATGATATGCAGTCCATGGTCTATTCTTGGTTGGTAAAAGTATTCTCGATCACAATATGCTCAGTTTTTTATGCACACATGGTGAGCATTCATATTACAAAATACAAATAGGATGTATGAAACATCACACCCAATGTATTACGGTAAGAATCGAATATTCCATCGCTGTACCCTATTGTTTGGGATTTAAAGATCCGCTTAGCCTCTTACGCGTTTCCTTGTATTATATTTTTAATCCTTACCATGCTCTCATCTTAATCTTGCCCGTCGCAGTTCAGATGTCTTGTAACAGTTGGAAAACGGAAAGAACTGCAACTGCTCATGTGTCCCTTTCCATCAAACTACATTGCCAAGATGGAATGAAACGTGTTTACTCTAGCTGCACTGTGATGCGTCCCATTGTTGCAATGATATAGGGGTTGGCAGTTGAACGTGTTTCTTCGACGAGCGAACACGACATTGAGGATTTTCAGTGGAAAAGGAAGGAAGGTTTCGTTTCCTTTTAATTTCATCGGATATTTAAAAAAAATATCGGGTGGATTGCATGGTGCGGAATACAGCTCGGCTTATTCATAACTTATCATTATAAGTAATAAATGTGATGACAAAATATGTTTGTTGTGTACTGTGATATACGTATTGTGTATTTTAAAACTTGAAAAGTTTTTGAATAACGAATGGTGTACAGAAGCGATTATTGGATTTTAAGTTTCTGCTGGCAATTTTGGACAATAGATATATTAGAGTTTTGGATTGAACACGGAATACAAGTATGCATCAATACAAGTAGACGAGAGTAAAGTAAGTGATTTTATGGCTTTGGTTTTGAACTTGTGCATGGAAGTGATAATATATTCACCCACATGCTAACCGGCATTAAATCGTATTTATTAATTGTGAATACACATCTGCATCACAGATATCCAGGGAGAACCTTCAAATATTAAATTACACATTTGTCACAATCTGATTCTGCTGTTACATGCAGACACTATGTATTAAGTACCACCAAGTGAAGTTTGCAGATTTCCTAATAAGTAAATCTGGCTTAAATCTTGCACATTGTGTTAAATACATATGAGAATGTTTACAGTAGTAACACAAATCCGGAACACCTAAATCTTTGAGGAAAACAATGGATTATTAAACCACCTTACCAATATTTTTATAATATCATTAGATTTGTTGTTGATATGTTTATTCGTTCATGATGCAATTCCTTTTAACATGATTATCGGCTCAGCGTACGATATTGAGTTTTCCTTTATTAATGAAAAGCGAAGCAACAAATAACCATGTCCATTGTGTATTTGATGTACATACTTAAGTAGTAGTAAGTATCGCATCAATCAAAATTGAATGGAAAACAAAAGCTATGGGTTGTTTCACTTACTTCACATAAGATAACCCTGATGGAAACTTATCTCATTTGAATCAATTGAAATCATTTCTCATCATTATAACCTCTCACCAAATTAAGCCAAGTAGATGGGCGTGAAAAATGTAAAATTATTTCTATAAATCCATACTTAAATATATTGCAAACGCATCTCCTTCATCTCAAACAAATTGAAATTGAGTCGTGTTTCCAACCCGTTTTCTTCTCAAAGTATGATGGATTAAATGAAATGAGAAATTCAATTGAAAATTAAAATTACTCATATTTGCCAATAGAGTATGTTGAGGTGCAATCTATGTATTTTATTTGCGAATGGATGTGAAAGCTTTTTAGGAGTGCATAAATTCGTATTCATTCAACTTCACCCCATTGTTGTCGGGAAGTGCGAGCAAGTGGTCTTTTTAACAATTATTACTTCAATTTCGCACTGACCAGTAAGTAACTACAATTGCTCATGGCCCAAATTTAAAAGTTTTTAAATAATATGTAAACTTTACATTGTGAGCTGGACTTTCTTCAAAATTGCCAATAAAGCTCTAACATACTCTGGCTCGGTTGGGTTGAGATGTATTGCGTGAGTGGAGGAGAAATCAATCATGATCAAAATCAAAGCATTACTTATTCTGCTTTATTATAATGTTATGTTTTGTATGGAACAATACAATTGCAGGGCTCTTTTGATAATGTCCGACAAGTTGTACTATGCACTCTCATTTGAGATTGGTTAAAATCTGTATCTGAATGAGATGAGAAGTAAAGATGAGACGAAAAGATTCGGGCTTATTTAGTTTGAGGTTTTATTTTGAGCCGAGTTTCTTTTTAAATACAATAAAACTTATTTCCATAAGGTTTAGTTCACCAAAGTACTTATTTATAACATTTCTTATTCCTCCTTGTTATTTCCGTTTAGCCAGTCATACGTTAACTCCAACTCACCACATTCCACGCAGTTTCCACTTGCAACAAAATGTTTGTTCTTGGCTTTATGAAATGAGAATATTGATATCAATATCATAAATGTGAGTATGACGATACCATCCGTTGTTGGTGGTGTTAAATATAAAAAGCGTGAAATAGAAATTGAAAGGCAAAGTTTTCACATTGTAGCTTCATTTGATACGCTGCAATCCCTTAATGCGATTATCACTTTTTTGTAATTAGTCGTGGTCTAGCTGCGTGCATCAATTTATGCATTGCATGGTCAGATTAGTTTCGTGTTATAATCAGTCATTCATAAAATATCTATATAAAAAAAGAAAAGCAACCAAAAACCATTAAGGTGATGTTTAGCTAGCTTGGAAAGTTTTAAAATAAAGAAAATGACCATAATATCACTCATCACTCATAATTTTCAAAATAATGTTCAATGTATACGATTCAATCAATCGTGGCAATATGTTAGCCATGCACTGCTTGCCTTATTTATTGGCAGTTATGTGGCACGGAAATCTCATAAACTGTCGTTAATCGTTGCGAAACATAAAAGAGATCAGATGTCAATGGTTGGTGTTATACCTGTCTACGGAAAAATATGGACGAGGTTTGTGTTTTTTTATTATGTTTACACCGCAGACGTCCATTAATATTAATATTAATTTTTACTGTGGTCGTTGTATTCATCCCACACTCTGTAAATATTGTGGCCTGAGGTTTATCGTGAAAGCAAAGTAAATAAGCTAGTTTTTGTCGTGTAAGGCAAATCAATGTAAGCACCTTCAAATCAGCTTAGCACCATAATTCTTGCGTGGGGTCCTTTTCTAACTTCATGGGAAAAATGATCTTGTGGACTTTTCATTTCAACATTGGCTATGTCTGGCTGGGGTCAGGCTTAGAAACTTCCGCAGTTGCGGAAACTGAGTCGCGATGAATGAATCATCGCAATCAAATATTGATATAGGTCAAGTAAGCAAAGTTCAAACTCTTCGTCAATAAATATCTGTGATTTAGATGTGTAGTATGAGTAGATATGGAAAATGAAATTAGTCATCTCGACAAGCCTGGACACACTTGATCGTCAGCCTTAGATTAATTAAAGGTTTACAGAATTTTATATGATTCACTTTTTCAAAAGCCAATGACTAATAAACAGTTGAATTAGCTGGTTGATAATTATTATTATTTCAAAAGCTTTACTGCTCTCGTTTCATCCAGTTTAGTCAGAACCAATCGAGACATCATTCATCTCTTGATAAAACTCTGGGCTTGGCTTTGCCACGGTGCAAAAACCGTTCCCCATTCGTATGGAATACGGGTAGCAAAAGCCATTTACAGAAATCTTCATATCATAAACTTATCGCAATCAGACCCCTAACTTTTATTTTATGACGTCTGTTTATCCTTTACCTGCGACAGCATGATTTAGGTTCGAGTTGTGATCTGGATGGAATAAAAATATATAAATGTTTGTAAATGGCTCGAGCTAGTTTGGTTTGCATCTCATCTCGACTCATCCAAAAAATGGAGTCAAGTTCTGCGATGACTGACATTGTCAATTGTTCTTTTTCCCTGTACAGAGTATAAATTGGGCAAGCTGCACAAAGCATACGGAATAGATACGAATTTATCACTTTCGTGAAAGGTTGCAGATAACATAAGGCCATTAAAATAAATCCAGGTTGGAATAAATTCCAACCTTTCAGGTCTTCAGTTTGTTCATTGAATTCAAAGTGAGGTGAAGTGAGATTAGGGAAGTGCCACAAGGTTTTGTCCCTGGGTTTATTCTACCAGAGAGAATTATTGAGATTGTAATTTTACGTGCCAACATTATTTGTGCCCTCCTATCAGGATTTTGGCATATTTCCTTTGAGGAAATCTAACATGTAAGTTTTTACTATTGTACTTGAACTTGTTGCATACCCCGTTAACACAAGAGTATAAACAATATGCTCCGGCACTTCGAATAATCGCATCCCGTCTGCATCTTTTTATTTGCACAATGCAAAAAAAGCTTCTTGCGAAAAGCATGAGAATCAAATGTAATTCATTTTTGTGGGATTAGTTTGGTCGAGTTCCCAAAAAAGTGCGAAATCAGCACGAGACGCTGAACTTGCACCTTTATGGTAATGTTTAACGAGCTGGGTGAAATTCTGAACTAGGAATTGTGCATTATTTATTTCACAGAAATCTGACATTTTAGCACCCAAACGTGTATTCATGTAAAACACGTACAAGTTTTTAACGCAAAATCAAACCCACGAGCAAATAAGTTACAGCTGAACGAGCCAAATAAGTTTACTAATCGTTCCATCCTAATTAATGAAAAGGAACCAGAAAGTCAAAAGAAAAAACTGAACCACATAAAATACAAAAGTTGAGAGTCATCACATTGGTTGGCAGTAACGCACTGTTCCACCCACGATATTTCCTAATGCTTAATAGTTTAAGGATTCTAAGCTAATCATTGATTAATCAGACCAAGCCCAAAATCCCTTTTTTCACGTTCATTAGTTAATTAATACTGAAAAATTTCGTTATTTTATTATTACCCAACTCTTTAATTTTTGGTTTGAATTTTATAACGGAGCCATGCACCACGGAATTAACCTGATTTGATATTAAATTGTTCAAGTGTCTTGATCGGGTTTTCTCTTTTACTGTCCCTCTTCCTCCCGGGTTTAAAAGTGGTGCATCTATTATCTTAGCTACCATTTCGATTTATTCTAATGTTAATCCGTTCCAACTCAGGATGGAATGAGTGAATGAAATTATATCTAAAACAAAAAGTCATTCGGCCGAGTTTACACCATGTTGGCTTGGTTTGACGGTTGGTGAGAAAGAGAATGGGATAGAAAAGAAAGGATTTTTCATTCATTTCGAATTATAAATGAAATATTTATCTAAACCAAACCAAGCCCAACCTGACTGAACCAAATAAATGTTGAGCTAAGCTCACCACTCGATTCATCAGCAAAGACCAAGCCAAGATGTAATGTCAACCAAAAGAGGAAATTGAGACTAAACTTGCATTTCCTTTCCAAATGTGGTTACATTTATGTTATCTCACCATAATGGAAATTCTATAGTCTTCTGTCTATTCTGTGTTTGACTTACATTGAATTTGCTTAATCCTTCTACGAGTACCTAAGTTAAACAAGACGACATTAACTCACTTTTTATACTTAATCTTGATAAAAGTCAAAACAATGAATAGAAGAATGAAATGCATTCTTTAACTCTTTTTATTTTATTTATTTGGGCAGATGATAAATTATCCCCATCAAGTGGACTCTTGATTGAAGCAGATAGTTTGTGGGGCAGTTCATCATCTTCCTCTCCACCATCGTCTTCTTCACCCAATTCCTCCGAACTAGATCAGGTAATTGTCACCATCCTCTTCCGCGTCATCCACCACCACAACCAGCGACCTATCCGAGACATCCGTTCAACTGGCGACCATCATGGCAGACTCTGTCGAAACTAGGAACCAATTCATTCGACAAGATTCCAAATATTATGACGATGACGTGGATGTAGAGGAGGATGGAGGATTCGAGAGTTTTCAAGTTCTCAACGGAGATGGTTATGAAAACGAGGATGATGACAATTCTCACAGCGATGAAAATGAGGGACAATTCCTTGGAATTAGCGAATCTGCCGCTTCCCGTCAAAGAACATTTGCCCAACTTTCACAAAACATTCCGGAGCAGGAATTGAAACAGAAGGCTTCATCCGTACTGGATTTGATCAATGCTGAAATTTCTGACCTTCACATGAGGGAATTGGAACTGAAAAAGAAGAATCGAGCTGCAGATGGCTATGAGAACGACTCGGAAGATTTAATTGAAGAAGGGTCCTCCCAAGGGGATTCCGATGATTACACCGATTCTGCCGTAGATGTTGAGAGTTATTCAAGAAGTGCCTCGAATTCTTCGGGAAATGTAACACCCGCAGATAATCGGGATAAAATTAGCCAGGAACGAGACTCGCCAGCGTCTCCTCATGGAGGGACTTATCATCCGGCGGAGGTTGAGAACAAGAAGGAGGCAGGAAAATTAGGGATTCGTCAAGATTCTCGTGAAGATGGCAAACAACAACATTTGACCTCTTCCGCTGCTACTTCCTTGATGGCGGATGATGGGGATGAGGAGGTTCTCTCGAGTGGAACTGCTGTAATTTCAGCAAATAAACAAGTTGGAGTGAAGGTCCGACCCATTGTTGAGGAAGAAGTTAAATTCATTGAACTCAGGTAACATTTTTTCTTTTGATCTTATGGTAAAAAGGGGTTTGTTAACCAAACCATACATGAAACGCGAGACAATTATAGATTACGGTTTCTCAACTCTGCCCATCCTGAGCATTTATGTCAGAAAACGTGCATGGTAAAATTTTTAACAATTGAAGTAGGTATTTAGAAGCGCATCTTGCTGCGGTAGCTCATCACATAAACTTAACGAGATGGTCAAGTTGAGAGGAGGCAAATTGATACTTTTCTAAATTTCTGTCCGTTCTAAGCTCTGACTTGTAAGTAACATAATTAAATGACCATACTGGTGGCTGACCAAGCCAAACTTTCTGCATTACTTCTCTTACACTGTGGCGAGACCATCACGACATGCCATAACAGAATAAACGAAGCATTTATTAACGAAAGGCGCATCAAATAATGTTTGATAACGTATTTTATTTGATATTTGATAATAGGGAATTAGTTCGAGGTTGAAGGCGACGAAGCACAACAAAAAAACGAAAGCGCTTTCATTTGTACGAGTCAAATATTTGTAATTGCGTATATTTAAATGGAAGAAGAGATGTTTCTTTTGAAATTAAGTTGACCATTGAAATTCCGAGCTTTGTAAAACTGACCACATTATAAACCACACCGTTTGATGATGAGTTACATGATGCTGATTTATAAATTGCTATGTGAAGCGATTTGGCTTTCGTAAAGATTTCATTTCCATTTAACTGATTGCCGGGTGTCGACTTGTCACTGCATGATAACAATTGTAGCGGATTTGAGTGGAGAAAAATATCGGTTTTGCTTAGAAGGCTATCTAAGTGGAAAACAAATTGTAAGTCAATGGGTTTGAATTTGCAATGGTTATGATGTCACGCCTCACGGAGATATTTATAGTGGAATGCAGGGTGAACAACGCGATACTAGCTCAATTGAAAAATTTTCCAATTTCACGCTGAATTATAGTCCGTGCATCCTTTTCCCAGTTACGTTTTTTAAATGACTCGCTTATGCAATGGGCGGATGGGTGGATACCGTTTTCGGATTATCAAATAACGTTCCAGGAATTTGTAGTGCTATTTTAAATCGTATTAAGGTTTAGCCCAACAAATCCATACTACGATAATTAGATTTTTCAAAGGATTTAAATTAATTCAAAATCATTTATTCGGACTCCTTTTTAGCGTCGAGAAAGAGACACCAATCGAGAAAGAAATTCGGCTTGTGAGGTAAGTATTTCAGGAAAAAATTAAAGTTGAAATATTTCTTGACTTTGCTGCATAGTTGTATTTACGTAAGAATCTTCACGGTGAAGACTTCACCGCAACAAACTCGCTTTTTTGCTACAGGCACACTCCAAGACGAAATTCATTAATGAACATAATTGTAATAATAATTCCAGGGAACGTGAAGACGAGTTCCGACGCCAACGAATTGCCTCAACTCCTTCGGTTGAAGGTG
The DNA here is from genome assembly GCA_036491905.1 of Folsomia manolachei. Lineage (NCBI taxonomy): Eukaryota > Metazoa > Arthropoda > Collembola > Entomobryomorpha > Isotomidae > Folsomia > Folsomia manolachei. The sequence continues at coordinate 30,992 of JAAXNX010000142.1, read as the reverse complement.
ATGATCATTCTTTGTCACCATCCGGTCCGCCCAAGGAGAAAGTGGTCATTCAGCAACGAAAAGAGCAAGAGGAAAAGAAAGTGGTGCCTACTGGAAAGAACGTCAACAGCTCTGGCCATGTCAGCGTTGCGAATGCCAAGTCAGTCTTCGAGCCCTCTAATGGGAAGGATATTCAATACGAGATGGCCACTGCCCGTCTCAAACGAGAAATTGAAGAAAATTACAGCCGAGAAAGAGAACTTTTCCAAGAAGGCAGATTGAAGTCGCTGAGTGTCCCACAGCCTGCGGCAGTTGAGGTAAGCTATTGTCTGAATTTGATGTAATATTTTATACAAGAACAAGAAAAAACGCCATAACATTGATAACTTGCAGGAGGTCCCAACTCCTGACGACACTTCATCCGTTGCCGACGATGAGTCTGTCTCAGAAGAACCGGAAGTAGAAGTTCAAAACGATTCTTGTCCAGAGGAACAGGTTGACAGCGTTTTTTCAAAAGAACAAGAACAAGACAAAGTCATTCCAGCAACCCAAGATCAACCAAAAAATGCCTCGGTAGGAGAAGGGCATCGTAATCTGGTTCGTGCGCCATCCACCCCGGTGACGAGGAGCAATAGTTCTGCTGGACCACAACCAAATTTTCATACATCCAGTGGAACACCCCCACCACACTCCGCTCCTGTAGTCAATTCCATGCGATTCTTTTCTCCTTCTGGATTTTCTGCGGCATCTTCTCCTCAATCCTTATCCTTCCAACGTGGTGGTTCTTCCTTCTCTGGAGGCTCTCCTCAACTATCATCCCTTCCATTTTCCAAGCCTCAATTTACATCTATTGAGCGAATGATTTTGAAGGGAAGTTTTACATTCAACAAGTCTGCTATTGCGGAAGAGCCACAACGGGTGCAACAAATTCAGGAAGAGGTACGAATGGCAAAAGTGTCCCTTATGCCTGATCCCTTGCAAATCGTTCAGAGAACAGAGTCCATCGATGAGACTGAGGAGGGTGAAGCAGTGCAGGAGGAAATCAAGCCAAGAAGGAAATATGTTCCGGCACAAGATAAAATACAGGCTGAGCTACAGGAACAGGTTAAGCGTGAGAAAGGTAAGAATTTTTCGGTGGAAATTGCAAAATTGTGCTGTAATCCGTAATACATAATTATGAGGATTTTGCATCATGTTGGGAATTATATGGGTTACGGAGAGGAATGAATCTAGTTATTTGTGGAATCAAATTGATGTTAGAATGAAGTGTTATCACCATATTAAAATTGTACATGCTCATGGACACTTGTCAGTTGTTTGGTATAACCATCAACTAACCACACTGATAAGCTGATAACTGCATATTGTTTGCAATGTGACCTTGTTCTGTTAAACACTACCATTCGTTAATACTAATTTTTGCCTAATAGTGCACTGATACCATCATGGTATTACCATGTAACTAATGATGAACGCTCTTTTACTTTTGCAGAACTGTCACAACTTCGAGCAAAATGGAAGTCAACACCAGACTTATCCAAGACAGACGATAAGATGGACGAGGCAGAGGAAAATTCTTCTGCTGATGGAGATTCAGTGGATGGTAACGGAGAAGGGTTGACGAAGCCAAGCGCACTTCGAAGGCAGATGAGTACTTCAACTCAAAAGCTCTCCATTTCTGAGGATGTTACCACAACTGATGTGCTAAGAATGAATAAGCCAACTGTGCGAAGACGACACTCTGCCCTAATTAATCAATGGGAAGAAATGATTAAACAACAGCAGCAGAAGAATAACAAAAATTAAATAGACCAAATTATATAATATGCATATGACCGTGGTGGATACCAAAGTAGGGATATTGACTACTTAAAACAGTTATGTACGGGGTATTTCATGCAACTGCAGGAGAATGACAGATATTCATCATCAGTGTATGACCAGAACGGTGGATAATTTACCATTCACAATAATTTTATAAAATATATGTATGGAAATATTTAGAATACTGACTTAACATTATTATTTTAAAGTTAAAACTATTAAAGACTATTATGCTATGTTAGCAAGAAAGTTAATATTTTCATTTTCCTGTTTCCCCCAAATCATTTCGGTTGTATATAAAATCTATTTGCTCTTGAATTTCTAACTTTAAACTGGATGACTATCGATAATTCAAGCGACGAGTGTATAATATTTGAAAACGAATTAAAGCCAACTTATCTAAAACAAATCGAAACAATCGCACCGAACGAACGGCGCACCTGTATTCATTGTCCAATTAAAGTATTTGACAACACATATGATAAACAACTCTAATTATGTTAATACATAAAACTAATCTTCATCAGAAGAGAGTCCTTCAACTTCTGAATCATTACCACCGGAAACAGATTTCCAAAAGGCAATTGCAACTTTTTCAGCGTATTCCTTTCTTTGGGTTGGGGAGAGATTTTCAGCTTTGGTTTTCATATCGTTTAGATTATTAAATAACTCCTCAAATGATTCCTCTGGCATTGCCTCCATTGCTTTGAACATTACGTCTAGACGATTCAATACAATTAGTTACAATTGACCGGTAAGTGATATGTACTGACAAACTAACCCAAACGTGCATCTCTAGTAGGAGACGGCCTAGTTCCCGCATCAGATGTCAACTTAGTGCCTAATGAATTACTTGGAATTGCGTTGGAAGATGAACCAATATCTACTGGAATAGTCTGAACGGGATTTACCACCGCAACATTGCTTTGAAGAGACACAGAACTTTTTGGTGTAGGTTTTACTTCCGCTACTGGTTTGTTTAAAAAGGAATTCGATCCATTGGAATGTGTTGAATCCCCATTAATTTTCACTTCGCCTGGGTTTGAATTTGTTACTGATGATACTGCAGGCAACCCATTTAGTGCATGCTGCAAACTTGATAATGGGAGAGGATTGTTTCCATCACCTTTGCATAATGAAAAAAACTAAATTTTAAAGAAGTTAATTGGCCTAATCAACTAACTGTGTACGAGTAACTTACCTTTCATAACTAGATTAGGCCAAACATGTGCATGAAGGGCTTGGATAACTCTTTTAATTCCAGTACTTTCTGGAAAATCATCCTCAACCTCGGAATCTTCTTCAATTTCGATTGGATTTAACTCAACAAGTTCAAATCCGTTCTTCACACACCAACTTTGGGCTGTATAACAGATTTCATAGGTGTTAACTTAACACTGTTAAGAAAACCAAACAAGGAAAACTGAAAGTGTTAATGTATATTTCATACCCTGGAACTTAGTGACAGTCATGGAATTTGTTTCATGTGGGAAACCTTCAACCGCACAATTGTTACACAAAAGTATTTTGATCTCGGGGTCTAACTCTTCTATAAATGTCAGCCATTGCTCTGCTATCGTCAAACCGTCTTTCTGAAATTCAGGAAAACAATATTACTATGCATAATCCAATATCACATATTGCTGACCAATGGAAATTAATTTATCTCACCAAACTACTATCAAAAGGTAAAATGAAGGCATTCACTGCCTCCGCAAACTCTTGCGTTCCAATCGTCTTCTGGTCTAGGGAGCAGACCTGAATTTCCGCGGAATAATATTTAGTCTCGACATGCCAAGGATATCCACGAGCTTCTGGTAACACCAACAACGGCTCCGGTAACACTTCCAACTCAAGAATACCTTAAACAAACGACTGAGAATATAAAATATGACAAAATTATTATTAAATTCTTAAATAAACTCACCTTTTATGACATCCTCTGGAATGAAGCCATCACAAGAATTGGCAACAACCACACAAGGATTCATTTTCTACTCGTTTTGGATGACGACAAGTACTTAATTCTTTAAAGCCAAGCACCACTACCAAAAGACCTCAAATTTGTGACTATTTTACAAAAGTTTAAAATTCCTCAGTGCAGCCTCCACTCAATGAGTAAACTCTCTTCGTTCTCTTTTGTTCAACAATGATGCAAAAAGTCCCCAATTTTGACCAACAATTCCAACAATTTGATTATTGGTATCACCAATCCAGCCCTCTACTAACTACAAGGTTATCATGTTGATAAGGGTGTTACCCCCACAAAAGGGGAATGATTCAGGGCAAAAATCCAAGCGTCCCAATTTTCATGAGAAAATGATCCGAGTGCCGCGGGCAGGATGAAGAAAAATGTACAGAGTTTGGATTAATTCGTTCAGAAATTGTCACACCCTGTACAAAATTCATTCCTTTGCCAAAAGTACGAAAACAAAAGATTTGCATGGAATTGACACAACTTGAACTTTGCCACTTGTTGTTGACTCTTTGCTAAAGATAGTTCACTCGTGGAAGTAATTTCCAAGTGATAAGTTCTTCAAGAGCCAGGTAAGAAAAAAAAACAAATCTGACTTCAACTTCAAATAAATCCAATAAATCAAATTTTAATTATCATTTTAGTCAACTGTTAACATAATTTGTGGTTATTTAGCTTAAATCATTTCGGATACTCTCCCAAAATCTCTGCATTTACTGCCTTGAGGAAAGAAGGTAAGAACGCCTTTATCGAGTTAGATTTTTAATTTTACAATAATCCTGAATGTCTTATTTTTCGGTGGGGTTGGATGTTAATTATTATTTTTATTTCAGATTCATATTCTCTGATCATGAACGGAAATGGAATTTCCCAGGAAGATCCCCCTGAAGGACAAACTGTTAAAACGTTACACGACGGGCCGCAAGACGCCCAAGAACTTCCTCACTTGCAACTGGTTGACGCAAAAAGTTTGTCGGAAGAACCAGGACACAAAATATTTGATAAATCATGTAGAGTTGTTCATGTAAAGGAAGAACCACGGGATTCGAGTGGTATACTCACAACTATGAAAATTATAACCTAATATTTTAAACATTATTAAGACAATATTTGGTTATTTTGTTTAGACGAAGACGGGGATGGCAATGATAGCTTCGTCGGTGGGGAAATCCATCCAGACGTTGAAACAAAGGGTGAAATAATTTTGATGAATGAGGATGTTGACACTCGGAGATGTGCCAACTGCAGCCTGATCATCCCGATAGCAGTTAAAGAACTCCCCGACGGATGTAAAAACTTTCATGAATTCCTCCCCTTGCAGTTGCTTAATGCGGAAAGCGGGGATTTAATGGATGTAGAATTTATTGATGCAATATCAGAAATTTTTAAACTGCAACAACTGCTTAAGCACCAATCCTTCAAGAAGATTTATCAAAGGAAAGATCTCTACTTATGTGAAAAGTGTTGTGATATTTTAGTTCAAATGTACAAGCTTTATCATGAGTTTTCATTAATTGCCGTGAAATCAAATTCGTTTCTGGCTCCATACATCAATCGGAAGGAAGGGCCATTAACTGTTGATGGAGTTGCAGGACGAACAAGGAGACAAAATAAGATTTCAGTACAGAGGGCCAGAGATCAAAGCTCCGTGAAACAACTGAAGAAAATCCATCAAACCACGAGTATGAGAAGTTTACGACAGCGACGAAGGATCGTGTTTTCCTCCACTGAAGATGATGAAGAGATTGGGAACGATAATAGTGGAAGTGGTACAATATTGTCTGACGATTTGAACGTTAGTGACAGTCCACTGGAAAATACAACTACCTCTAACGAATCAGTATTGGCGTCATCGCCAAAAATTAAAGAAAGTGCGAAGATGAAGAAGAGGGTCAATAACAACAATCTTCGGAAGTGTGATGTCTGTAACATCACATTCAAGTTACCTATACAGCTGCTGAAACATTTAAAATCTCAGGCCCATAAATCTCGAGATACTTCTTGTAAGTTGCAAATTGATTGAATCACATAACCTCTAACGATGATGATTGTTATTGTTGTCAAATAGTAATTTTTCGTTATTTAAACTTAACAGCCTCATCCTTGGCTTCCGGTTCATTGACTTGTCCACAACCGCACTGTAATAAAACGTTCACACAGAAGAAACAGTTACATCGCCACATGAAAGCACATAATCGGAATGATGGCATGGGCAGTAAAGGAGAATGTGATCGGTGTGGGAAGAAATTCAAGACCTTAGGGGGATTAAAAATACATTACGCCTCCCATGTTCGAGATGACCAAAAATTCTCTTGTTCTACCTGTACAAAAAAATTTCGAAAACAGGAAGCTTTGGAAATGCATTTAAAGACTGACCGTAAGTTGATGAGTGCTATTAAAGGTGGTTGGTTCATTGGTTCCATTTATTTAAGTAGTTGGCGATTTTTTTTTCAGACGGAACTTACAAACCTTATCAATGTGACCAATGCGACAAGTCTTTCCGTTTAAAAGATAAATTAAAATTGCACGTGATGGTGATCCACAATAACACAAAACCATTTCCCTGTTCGAAATGTTCAAAATCATTTAGAACGAAGTATCACTTAAAGATTCATGATATGGGGGTTCATATTCGTGGAGGTGACGCCACAACAGTTGGATGCACTCAATGTAAGTGTAAATTCCCAGACAAGGATGCCTTAGAAAAACACATTGTGATTCATTCGCAAGACAAGCCGTTCATTTGCAACACTTGTGGAAAAGGGTTCCAAACTGCTGCAAGACTCAAGCTACACGACAAATCGCACCAAGAGATGCCGTCCTGCTTATTGTCCCATATGTGGACGGGCTTATAAGCACATCAGAGATCTTCGCCTTCACGAAGTTATTCATCAAGATGAAAGCACGTATCGCTTTGGATGTGGAGACTGTCCCCGAAGATTTTATCGTATTGACCTCCTCCGTGTGCACCAATCTAATGAAAAACACTTTGCCTCTGAGACAATCGGACCTTCCATTTCCAAACTGATGGCTGACAAAGAACCTGAATTAGCCACCACTCAGACTATTCAAGCTGAGGCCGAAGAAGATGAGGAGGATGAAAATGAAACAGATACGGAAATTGCGCCACCACCAAAGGCAAAGAAAAAGCTCAAAAGTACGAAATCGGGCCGAGTTTCAAACTCTTTTGAAAAAGACATCCCCTCATCCGCTGTCCCTTCTCATTTCATATATCACCCGTCTTTGCAGTCGCATGTTGTACTTCAATTGGATCACCCATCAAACATTTTGACATCACGAATGAAGAACAACGGCAATTCAACTTTTATTTCCTCTTCTGCGTCTTATCCTAATTCAATTACTCAACAACGGCACATAAATAATCAAGGGCCATCATCTAGCTGCTTTGTATCTCACAGAGATCGTCAAAATATTCATCCAACATTACAAATCCAAACAATGTCTTCTGGAATACATTCTCAAAACCAGTTTGGAAATCAAACGGTATACACCCCATTAATAACAAACAACGTACCTGGACCAGGAGGTGGGTCTGATCATACAAATTTTGATTTTATTAATTCGTTCAACTTAGGATAGACCTACCAATTCAATATATTTTAGCAACTGGTACATACAAAATTGTAATTTAATGGAAGGCTTTATTGATACTCAACTAGAACCAACTCTAGAACTTGGGCGTTTTATTTGTACGTAAACATGTGTGTCAACATATGTAAATGTGCAATAAAAACTAATATAATACCCACCATAAATATTTTCTTGGTCCACTACGGGATGAAAGTGTTTCAACCCATTTCCTTGCAGCAATAATTAAAACCCCTGTCAGTACAATAATGGCTCCAAGCACACTACAAACGTAGTCAAAATCTTTAATTCATTCCCACGCCAAAATCACCTTCACCATAAACTTAACTTTGTCATAAATTATTGTACCTGTACATATCTGGAACGACTCCAAGAAACTCAAAATTGAAGAAGAAAGCTAAAAATGACATCATTACTTCGTAATAACGCCACTGGACCCGCTTTCTCAAACTTCACGGCCAGAATTACTCCCAGTTGTCCTAAAAATGAGAAAGCGGCCACACCCAGGGTAAGCATAAGTTCAGTGAAGTTGGATGGAATATCCACATATCCATGACCCAGTGTATGCGTCATAATCACGGCTTGCAGAATCCCAACCACTCCAAAAATAAGAAGCATCAGAGAATAATTTACTTCCCTAATTTTTCTGGTTATGATCACCATCAACGCTGCACAGAAAAGGGAGCCGCACGCCAAAGAAATTCCAATCTGAAATAATTTAAATGCCACAGAAAATATTATTATTCATAAATTGTTTGCAGGCAAATTTTTCATACCGCGGTGTCCGTGTCAAAGCTATCTGTCCCAGTCAGAAGAGGTGGTTTACTTACAACTACCATCGCCAAGTATGGTTGTAAGGGACACGATAACTGGAACGACCCCACATTTTTCAGAAAGAAAGAAATGTGCTAGAATGGTGACTAGGGCTGGGGAGCTGTAAGCAATGACCGCAGTGTCTCCCACGGTCAAGTACTTTAGTGCCATGAATCTTAAAGTGGCAGAGGTGGACCCAATAATTCCCCGTATCTTGTGAAATTCAATTCAATTGGAATATTAGTCGATAATAATAGTGCACATTTATTATGTTAACTCACAATCAAAGCAATCCAAGTCTTCCAGTTTTTTGCGATTGGCCAAACCGAGGAGAATATTGAAGGGCTTGCCTGGTCAGACGCTTCTTTTTCAACGTCGCAATTACGTTGGGTGCATCTGTATCTGAACTCGTAAAATAAAAGAATTGGAATTGCCGGAAGTCCAATACCCACGTATCTAAAATATCAATGTTTCCCTTTAATTACAGATACAAAAATGCTAAAATCTGGCATCCAGAAACGGTGTTTATATTCTGATAGTAAATGATACCTCCAAAAAGAAACGCCATAGGCTTCAAAGCCATGTTCGGGTAGAATTTTGGCAATTAAATTGACAAGCGATAACAAAAGACTGCTTGCAGCGGCCAACATGAGTCCCCAATATCTTTTTAATCCCGTGTATGTTTTCTCTGGTGCTTTCTCTTTCGACGTCTTTTCCTCGGGGGACTCTTTTGTTGTATTAATTTCGGATATTGGATGATGTGTCATTGTGCGATCTTTACTTTTTGTGGTTGGGTGTTCTCCTAAATCTTGAACTTGAATGTCCAAGGAAGGACTGAAACTGCTGGACAAGGTGGAGTTAGATTGGTTGTCATCTTCTCCTGAAATTAATTAACGGATTTGATGCAGCCAACAACGTTTTTATCGGATTACAGCAAAATATTTTAACGCTTGCCAACCTGAAATATCCGAAGTATGTGAAGCCATGGTTGGTAATAATTAAGGAAGTAGTGTAACTGAGAGGCAAAAGGGCGAAGGCAGGGACTATATAATTCAAATGTCAGCTATATTTTAGCTGAATGTGTAGACAATTTTAAAACGAATTTTTTCTTGGGCGTCTATTAAAGAAATCGCGTCTCCGGACTCTTATGCTTACTAGTACCAGCGATGTGATTAAACTTTACGATTAAAATTCATTGAGCAACTGATTCTAGAGATAAAAGCAATTGTATTAGTACAAATTACATGGGCAGTGGGTGTAGTGTAATATATTTTTCATTGGTAAGTCCAATGTCAAATGAGCTAAATGACCCTGTCTCATCGGATGTGAATTACTTTTCCGGTAAGAGTTTTCAGCTCCTACAACTAGTTGCATTGCGAGGCATGCATAAAGTACTTGTTTGATGCCATTGTTTAAAATATAATGCAACTTATATAACATTGCTAAATTATGGAAAAATTGAAGTCGACGAGTTGAGTTAACTGCATGGTTTTTGAAGTCCACAGTGTCGCTTCCCAATTTATGTAATTTTAGGATTCTCACTTAATTCTCTTGTTGTACTTATCAAGAGTACGACAGATCAGTAAAAATTCATAGTGTTACTTAATTGCAATAAAGTTTATTGGGAAGTCCGTCACCATCCGTCCAAACTACGACTACGTAACGCGTATGCGTGTTTTGTTCTGGACATCATGTCCGGTTTTCAAATTAATTGGTACTTGATTGCTTTGAGATTTGACATGCACGCAATAATAAACAAGAGAGTAAATTCACTCAATAATTAAAATCTGTCATCCATAATCACCCACGCCATGCAAAAATCCAGACATAACCGCTATTATTAATCAAATTTATTCTTTGTGTAATTATATCTCAGTTACATCAAGATTTTTGTTCATTGCAAATGAAAAAGAAATTTTAAAAAACCTGCGGATATTACAGTTTGGAATTAATAATTTCTTTTTCAATATAGCTGGACGAAATGTCTTGAACATTTGCAACACCTGCATTAAAATAAAATGTATAATTCGTTTAGCAGAACCATTTGGGCTGGTATGATTTGAAAACGCTTTAAACATTTGCATACCGCATAGAGCCATGGTCAAGTCAAGCTCGTCCCGTAGGACTTGTAAAACTTTCTTGGCTCCGTTTTCCCCACCAACTGCAACTCCCCAAATTGGAGGTCTTCCTACAAAAACCTGTAATAAAATCACTTTCATTGAAAATTCTAAATAGTTCCATCATATTTAATTAACATTGTGCATGATCGTACCATGTCTGCACCCAACGCCAACGCTTTAAATACGTCAGAACCTTTTCTCACGCCGCTATCCACGTAAACTTCGCATCTATTTTTAACTGCTTGTACAATTTCAGGAAGAGCATCAATCTAAGTTATCAAGCAATAAACCCATGAAATTATCAGATTATGCAATAAGAAGTGGACCATTGATTAAGAGTGCAACCAAAAATATTTATAAATTCTCACGGAAGGAATTGCTGTGTCGACCTGTCGACCACCATGGTTTGAAACCCAAATAGCTGAAACGTTATGTTGGACTGCAATTAGTGCGTCTTCAGCACTCAATATTCCTTTCAGGATAACAGGAAGCCTTGTGTTGCTGGAATTAGGATAATGTTTGAACAAAAATATTTATACAGACAAAATTGTCACACAACAAATTCCCCAAACCTTTGAATCCAGGAAATTGTTTTCCAACTAATATCTTGAGCCAGAGTTGAGTGCACAAATTTTGAAATATTTACGACAGAATTTGTTGCTTCATATTGCTCTAGATTAGCAATTCTGGCAGGACAGCATGAACATAACAAATATTAGTTAGATAATAAAAATAATAAGCCGAAAAAAATAAGGCACCTCAAATTTTCTGGAAAATTAAACCCTCTCATGGTGTCCCTTTTCTTTCCAAAGTTTTGAGCGTCTAATGTCACCACAATCGCATCATATCCGGCATTTTTAGCCCGTTTAAGCAAATCCAGTGTTATACTCCTTTGAATTTAATGAATTAAAATTACTTAGTACAATAAACAGTAACATGAGATGGAATAAAAATCGTCACTTTTCTATTTTTCTATTTGCTTCACGGCTTACTTGTCCGTATTCACAAAAAGTTGGAACCACTTCCGGCCTCCGGGAGCTTGTTGTGCGACTTCCTCTATGCTCCAATTAGAAAATGTGCTCAGAACAAATATTGTTCCAGAAGATGCTGCAGCTAAGAATTAATGGAGTAATGAAATTTCAGTCTGTCGTTGATAAAATTGATAAATTCCAAAATATTACATTTTACAAACCTTTAGCACTCTCAATCTCCGCTCTGGGATGAACCAAACTTTGAAATGCGGTAGGAGCCACTCCCACTGGGAAGTTTATTGACTTTCCTAAAATTATTTTTTCCAGGCTTCGGGTGGAAACGTCCCTCAACATTCGAGGTCTAATGAGCCTCCTATTTTTATTTTAAAAACGTGCATTTTGAGCACAATGACATTTATTAATTTTTCTCGACTTCAAATATTGCTTGCCTTGAAAACGCTTCACAATTTTCTCTAACCGTAAGTTCGTCATCAGCCCCGCTTTTGCAATAATTCCTCGCATTTTTATCCAAAATCTCGAGTGCTTTCCGTTCAAAATCTTTTATGCAAACTATAGTCTCCATTTCAAATTAGAAAAAGTCTTTGATTTAAAATATTCAGTTCAATTAAGTAAGGCAAAGTCTAAAAATCCTGAGAAATGAGCAGATCAAGTTAGTTATACATGCATACTATTCTGTCTTTCTACGAGATTATCATTTCTGTCCGTGTTTGTGTACTCGCATTATCCCATCCCTCAATAATTTACACTATTTAACTTAAAGATAAGTAATTAATATGAATGAATTGGGTCATTTACTATAAAGCAATGGGTCAGCTAATAACTATCGTAGGATATCATCAATCAATAATCTAAGTAAATAAGCTTTTAAATTATGGTAATAATCTATTTAATAATTTTTATTTAATAATTCAAAATTAAATAACAAGTTTGAAAAATGCTTACAATGCTCGAAAACAAATTACGAGTTAGCGGATATTCCGTATAATCAGATGTATGCTTCAGTAGTGCATGGGTAAAGTATTAAAATATATCTGAATGAATATAAATTACATATAAAGAAAGGTACGACGAGAACCGTCAAATTTAATTAGCACGTTTCTCTTTCACGTTCTCCCCCAGAGCCTCCAATATGTCATCGTACAAGAAGCAGTCGACGACATTTTTTAAGGTAAACAACAGAAGCCAATCTCCATAAGAGCAGCACTTGCAAATGTCCTGTAAAGCCACCGGTGGACACGAGGAAGCTCTCCGAAGAAGCCAATATCGGACAGGAGGCACGTAGATGGTTATAATGCGATAAATCAATCCAAGCGTGGAAAAGGTTGCCAAAATGATGTACCAAAACCTAAAACATTTCATTATAATCGAAATAATTATCCAAATAAAAGTCAACTAAGAATTGGTTAATATTACAATCATAAAATCCTTACCAGAGTAGAATAAAGACCTTATTGAACAAGCTATTCATTGGCATAACGCATATCCCTTCCACCAATTGTTCATTCCCACCCGGCCCTATTAAACTGAGATGACAGGTCGTTACCAATGGAAAGACTTTTGTCATGGGATCTACCCTTGACTCTTGGTCACCAACAAGGAAACGTGCCGTTTGGAATCCGTACTGAGTAAACTCTCCATTCAGGAAATAGTTATTGAAGGCCAGTTGTCCAAGAACATGAAGAAAGTTGGCAATTTCACAACAAATGTAACGAATCGCCAGTCGATTATGAATCCGGTCGTTGAATCGTTCAGTAAAGTAGCCGATTAAATGCTCCTTATTTTCATCCGTCGTCGCAGGTTTTTCCCCAATCTTTATTGCATTTATGAGCTTAATAATCCGTCGACCCTCCCAGTACTTTTTCCACATCCACCATGGAGCGTTGAACAAAATATCAGCAACAAATAGGACAGGTATAACCCAAATGTAGTAGTAGTGATACACGACGACGTCATCAGGTTGAATTTGTCCTTGCCCAAGGTTCGGAACTTCTTTCCCTATAAAAAAACGCATACATTAATGACTTGAGTTACATTCAATGAACTTACCAATTTGCCCACTTACCAATAGTCTTATTCGTATAGCGGAGGACGGTGTGTGTCCCTTGCACCCAGCAGTATGCACTAAAAGTTTTGTCTTCACAGGAACATTGTCCACCACGAAAACAACTCATGTCTCCCACATCCGAAAGTTGGAAAATGATTATACATAGTATCATCACCCTGATGACAAACACAGTGATCCGTCGATACAGATAAAAAACAAAGTTGGAATCCGACTGGGCGTCCGCTTTTTCGACTTCGACCCATGTTTCTCGATCCAATCCGTCGTCCATGGTCATGATGAGGACTCAGCTGGATGGCCTTGAACCTGTAAATAATTATAATTACCAGCTGATATTATTTATTTATTGTAGTTTTTACAAACAGTAGCACTAGTACTTTGAAAAGAATAAAAAAGAAACTATTCCATTATTACCCAAGAAGAACGATACGAATAAAAGTGGTTGCAGCAGCAGATGAATAGATATCAGATGAAATTTAATTGTTTTTGTGAACGGAAATTGGAACGACCAAAAAAAAAATGAGGAGCCAGCCGACAACAACAAAGTGACGCGGACTTGGGTGAGTTGTTTGATGAGACTGACTCCTACAAAGCGATACATGCCAAGTCTACCCATAGACTCTAAATATTTGTAGTCCATGACATGATTCTTCTCCATTTATTTCATTCTTGTCGATTTAATGTGGTTATTGAGCAGGAGTGGGAGGTCGTATAGCTTCCCGAATTTACCATTGTGTTCATACTAAAAAGGAAGATATGGGAGTCAGACTTTTAAGCTGACTTTGGGCGTGGTTGACCTGAGGTGGCCAGGTTTGGAGGAGGAAAAGATTGTGAACTGGATGGAGCTGCATTTTAAGTATGATTGCCTCCTCATGTTAATGCCATACACGTCGATGAGGGCACCATTCATGCCCCTGCTTTCACTGTCCTATGGGAGAAAGTTAACCATCCATGATAACTCTCCGAAGTCACTATTATAATCCCTTGTTGGCTTTGCTTCTAATAAGATCCCGGTGTGATGGATAAATCTCATTGTCCCGATGTTGCTCTAGATAAAGTCAACTTGCGTCAGAGGCTGTGATAAGCATGATGAAACATCACTTAAATATCTCCAACCTCTGATAATGGGAATGGGTTTCTGGAATTTATTCATCCCCTCAATAACTCATCGGTCGTCATTATCATAATTTAGTAAGCGTGTTGGATGTATCGAACAATTTTATATAGTTGCAAAAAGCACCCAGTGACGATTATGACATTGTGTTAACTCGTGATTTAGACGTTTAGTTAATTGATGTTGATAAGCTCTTGGTTCATCCCGAGTTGACTGATACATTGATTGATTACCAGTGATGAGGAATTGTTTCATGAATTAATTGGTTATCAGTAAGGCTGATACGGTCAAGTACATAAAGTGGGGCATTTGATCGTCATCCCTCTCAACCCAGCCACCAGTTCCTTTTCATTCCTTTTGGTCCATAGTCCAACCAAACTCTAGTCGCCATGATCCGAATTGTTAGCCTTTTGCTGATTGTTGCTGCTTCTGCATCAGCATCACCTTCCATCTCCAAGGCCCATCCATTGGTGGGAGGAGCTCTTGCCAATCCTTTTGGCACCGTTGCCCCCACATATCGATGTGGAGGTGTGGGAACTCAGCGTGCTCTTCGTATCTCAGATTGTGATGGCCACTGCTCCCTTCAACCTGGATCCCTTTATCGTGCAGAAAATGATTTTGTCCCCAGTCAGTAATTTATTATTTCCATTCTAGGTCCACAATTGTCTACCCACCTAATAATTGAGTGATTGATTGATGTGTAGGTTCGGCTGCCCCCTCCCTGTCCTTGTGGGTGGAGATCTGCTACCAGGGCGTGTGTAGCATCGTGGTGAGGACGGAGCTAGTCAACTCTTCTGTTCAACCAGGTTTTTTATTAACAAGCAGGAAAATTTAAATACAAAAAAGTATAAGCTAATAATAAATTATATATAGGTTTCTTGTATACTGCCAAATACGACATCGTTCCAAACGATATTCTTAGGTATGCTTATCGAATTCTTGCATTTGTGAAAGGATGGTTATGCTAGATTAGGTGCAAATGATGAATTATGCAAATTTTTTCAGTGGAAATACGGTTGAATTCCGGGCCTACATTTACCACACAGACTCCAACTTCATGGAAATCTGTGTCTCTGCGGATGTCACCATCCTATAAATAATTGATTAAATCTATGTCATGTTCACTCCCAGAGGAATAAAAATATTATATAAACTAAATGGTTGTTCTTCTAATTTGTACACCGGCATTTCCTCCCCATATCATGCTATGTGTATTTTGTTATTGGGTTTGGGTACGATACTACAGATGACAAAGCTTTGATTTTGATTTTGTTAGTCGATAGTCGAATAAGGCAAATAATTTTGTAAATTACCTAAAAATTTGCTTGACTACATAAAATGGATAATTTATAATAATTGATATAATAATAATATTGATAATTTTGAATTGAAAAAAGACACAAAGTAAAGGGAATGAGGAAGCAGTTACGACGAGACGCCACGGTTGGGTTTTGGATTGGGTTTCAAAAAGGTTAATATCTAAAATGAGAAAGACATTTCTCTCGCCATTTGCAATTATTAGTCCGGCAACAACAATAATGTTGACGATTCTTTTCCTCATGACCCTTAATTTTATTATTAAAGTAGGGTCAACTGGATCAAACGAGTAAGTAAGAGTCAGAGCCTTGCCCCATTGTATGGCATCAGCTATTACAAAGAATTATTGAATTTATAGCGTTGAGCAAGGTTTGGACAAGGAAAAATCCATATTCGTCTCATACTGTTATCAACACTGTACCGCACCAGTAGATGAAAAAAGTGCCGACAACGACAGCGATACAAAAGGTAAGTCAAGGAAGGAGTATCTACACAAAGTTATTTGAACGGTGTAGTTGAAATTTGTAATTGAATTCACTCAGTTTACAAAGAAGGTTTTTGGGAGAAATATCCAAAGTCAAAATGTAATAGCAAAGAGTCACAAAACCAAAGTCCGATTGACATTCAATCCTCTCAAGTTTGGAACAAGGACAAGCCAGCAAAAATTGAGTGGAGGTTCTTTCATCATTACAACATGTATCATCCAAAGACAGTCGTTCGAAATGATGGGATATTATGTAAGCAGTAATGCAGTTACGTAATTTCAGTTTGATAACCAAAATGTAAGTAAACCTTGTAAAATAATAGTTTCGATTGACGCCAAATCGACAAATCACATTCTCTCATTTTCTGTACATTACGGTCCAGAAGAGGAAGATGTTGCCGTTTACTATTTGAGCAATATTCATATACACGTATATTCAATTTATTTTATTAAGAGTTCCTAAGTTGGCTTGCAATTTATAATATTATAGTGGGGGACAAATAGCGAAGATGGCTCGGAACATGCGATTGATGGCAAAAAGTAAAAATGCAATGTTACAATATAAAATCCGACTAGATTGTGACCCAGAAATTATAGTGCGTCCAAATTAAACAGATACGCTGCAGAAGTTCATTTGGTTCATACTAAGGACAACGTGACATATAATAATTATCGAGACAAGAACGCAGGAAGGCTGGGTTCAAAACACGATAACATTTTTGTTATAAGTGTTTTAATCCAGGTTGGTATTCGAAATAAATTACTCATTAATAAATTGAATCCGAATCTACTTAATTATTTTCTCAGGAAGGAGAACGAAGCCAAAATTTTGCCCCGATTGAAAACGTACTTCGCTCAGTGATTAACCCATTGACGAATGTCGAAATGGGGAGAGAGTTCTCCATGTTTGCATTGATATCCAAATCACTGGCGACGGGGGAGGGTGTATACTACAGCTATCATGGATCACTCACAGGTGCAGATTTAGTCAAATGCTCATCATTTAGGCTACTATCCTTAGTTAACATATACATAAATCAATTAGGGCCCACATGTGACGAAATAGTGACCTGGGCAGTATTCAGGGATCCTTTGCAGGTTTCAAAGAGACAGGTATGAGATGCCATTATGGATTTCTAAAAGTACAAAAAAGTATTTTCATATCGATATATATATGCATGTACGTTTCATGTAATAGTTGGATTCATTGAGAACGAATGTGGCAGCCAAAGATCAATATGTAATCGTCAACAATTTTAGAAAACTGCAACCCTCAAACGGGCGAAATATCACGGCCTATATCCCCACGGCTGCCATGATTGGAGGTAATCAAATGCTTCACAAAACAATGTTTCAAAGTTGAAAATGTCACAAAATAATTTTTTAGGACCATCTGGAATACTTTATGGAGCTAATTCGACACCAGAGTTGCCTTTCAACTTTTACATTATTACTGTGTCAATAGTATTTAGTCTTGTGTTTGCAAATAATCTTTAAACTAAAGGATATTTCTTTCTGAGAAAGTATGAATACAAGGAAATTAAAATTTTCACCTCAAGTAATCACCTTGCTTAACAAAAAAGGAATTCCAATAAACGTATCGAAAGGGTCAAAATCAAATGTCCCAGAGGTGATTGGAATTTGAAGCCTTCATCTAATCATTAAGTTAGTGGCTTTGCTTAATTTGAATTGACAATATTATTAATTGACAAAATGGCGTCTTACCACGGTTTATTGACTTTTATCGTCTTCTTTCTCTAAAAAAAACGTTGCTAGACGATAAAAGTCAAAAAATCGTGGCGTCTTACTTTCTTCGAGAAGCAAGTTGTCAAGGAATATTGGTTTGAATTTATTGTGCTTTTTAAGTAGTATCGATTTGACATGAAATAAATAGGAATATCAAGATTTACTCCCCAATTAATAAATAATTTGTGCAATACATTTCCATATGTAATGTTTAATTATTATGATTCCCATGCAATCAAAATCTTGAATATGAGTCCAGTGTCGAAGTCATTTATTCTTATCCACGTCTTTTCGTTCATTCTGATTATTTTCCCTCAAGTTACCGTATGCATATCACAAACCGAGTGCGTTCCAAACTCCATTTTATATACATTTTGTGAATAATTTCCAATTTCAAAATATTTACCAATGATACTTCGAATTTTTCCAGTGATGAACAAAACCTGAAATTCGAATATGAAGAGGAAGTAGAGAACTCTCTTCGGAAGCTTATTTTAAATCCAAAATCTGCAACAACTGGTTTGAATATGAAGTCTCCAGAGACCGTGGAGGCACTTCGAAATTTAATCAGGAAACGGTTAGTAGCTAAAAAGATGGCTGAACATGATTCGGATATCGATTCAGACGTTGAAGGTGAGATGCTGAGAAACGAAGGGATTCCCCACAAAAATACTTTATAAAATATAATGCAACAAGCTCTCAAGCGTAGTTTCTTTTTGTAAAATAGATGAAATAAAGACGTGGAACAGTGGAGCGTGTTTAACAAATAATGGGACAAAATTTCCTACTCTGAACTTGATACCATTCAAAGCTGACTCTGACTCTGAGGCGTCTTCCGAGGATGTCACAAGTGATTTCAAAATTAACAAATATTATGGTGTGACACGGGATCGCTTTCATGTACGGAATAATGGAGATGGAGGTATCGACACATAAAACCAAAAAGAAATGAAATTCAAGATATTTTTTTAATATTAATATTCCATTTTTTAATTTGGGTGGGATTGACATGTAGTGCTCAGCTTCAAACTAGAGAACGATCTCACTTCTCAGGCCACAATGCGAGCTGCAGAATGGAAGGACGAATATATTTTAGGAAAAGGAGACATTTACTGGTCCCTTGAGGATAAGTATGGGGCACAACATTCTCTGGATGGTCAAACCTACCCTTTGGAAATGCAACTCGTGCACTACCTCAAAAGTGCTGGGTCAATAGAAAATGGAGCTAAACAAACGGATGGGATTATAGTTACCAGCATACTATTTGAAATCAGTTCAGGACAAAATCCATATCTAGAACCACTAGCGAGATCTGTAATGTCAGTTCCATATCCCAACAGCAAATGGATACAGGTGCATGGGCCACTTGACCTCAAAATGCTTTTCCCCGTGGATATGTCTTACCTTACTTATCGTGGTCCTTATATAAGTGAACCTTGCACGGATAATGCTTTATGGTTTGTTTTTAAACAACCTCTCCCGGTGACATACTCTCAGGTTGGAGATTTTTTGTTGATTTGAGGACATTCTATCAACAGACATTGAATCAAGTTGTTTTTGCAGCTTCAAGGATTTCGGGAACTTCGACGAGACAAGTCTAAACGAAGTTCCGGGATTTTTTTACCACTTTCAATTTATAAAGAAAAAGAAAGTGAAAAATCTGCGACAGCTTCATGTGGTAAAGTTTACCTCAACGTCGTTCGTGAAGAAACACTCAACGGCAGTGAAAGCATGAAACGCAGTCGAATCCCAGGTACTATTTGGATTGGTGTCATATTTTATGCGCAAATATTTTTGACGTGAGCTTGAATCCAACAATGTATCGGTGAAAAATGGCGATATGAAATTCGATAGGCTGGCGAAATCAAATATAAACAAAATAAAATGAAATTATCAAGTAATACATCTCATATACGATTGCAAATAATTTATGAAAATTTTGATACAAGTGAATAAAGACTTGAACTATTTAAGGAAATTGCATGAAAATTTTGATTGAATCCATGAAGTTCACAGTTACAGATAATGAATGGTGATTGTTTTTAGTAATTCCCACCAGGCCGACCGGCATCTTTAACGCTTTGGTAAAAAATCCATTTGCAAGGGTTGACAGGATCATTTTTCATCATCCAGGCGAATTTGTAGGGACTCACATTCGCTGGACAGGCGTAATAATATCCTGTGTAAACCCGTTCGCTAAGGGCTCGCTCATCCACTGAAAAAAAGTAAATGTCAAATTAAATTAGGGCCTGATACATAATGAATCCTGTTTTGGATTGCACTCACCATAAGGTTTAGGGGCCTGAACAGTCACGGCATTGTAGACATACCATCGATTGGGGACATCCAACTCAGAAGGGAAAGGCTGTCCGGGATAAGCCCGGACCCAACTTTCAGGATCGAAGAGTGCCAAGTCCCGGTTATGGTGGCGGTCATACACTCGGTAGCCCTCCTGTTAGGATTATTTATTATGTAAAGTTTTTGTTGCCAAATCATTGGTTGTGTTGTGAGTTGTGCACAAGTGATTTTGTAAATGTAAGTGTTATCAAATTATTGTTACCGTTTGGAAATAAATTGATGGTCGAACGGGAGGAGGAATACTTGGCATTGGTGGATTTGGTTGTGGGTCAGGCCTTGGTGGTGACGGGGGATAAGTTTGTGGCGGATAAGGCATGGAGGTCCGATAAACAGGTTTGCAACATGGGGCAGGAGCTTCCTCATTTACATCTCGATATCCCGACCTGTAATGTTCCTCGGGAGTTTCTTGTCCCTAACGAAGTGAATTCAATAATGAATTGAATTGATTTTTCCTAAAAAAATAATTACTGCGTTTTGTGTCAGTTACCGGTATGGGATTTGCACTGAAGCGTTTTCTAAAGGCTCCTAATGAGTCAGCCTTAACCAACCCAACGGCGAAAATCCCCAAGAGTAGGAAACACAGTTTCATTTTGGAAAAAATATGAGATACACTGTAAAAAGATGCGTAGCGGACCCTGGTTCCAAGTGAACTGACCCCAGACAATGAGAATGATTTGATTTTAAGTCCCAACTCCCAACTACAGTTCTTATTACCATGCTCCAAATGTGCAGGTAGATCGACCTGGAACACTGGAAATAAAAAAACTTTCACAAATGTGTAGGCGAAGGACAAATACAAATCTCACTGTAAATTCTAAAAGGTGAAGTTCAAGGACGCAGTGAAAATGAAACCAACTTACTTGATCCCTACTGTTCTGATTAGTTTAAGGGCTCGTTGAGGGTTAGAAAATATGGAGCAGTTCAATGGAATGTCAGTCTGATAAAGGGCAAGGTCAACCGAAACTTAAAACACGAATCTTTTCTACCTACGTTACATAAGACTTATACTTGTACTTAGTATTGCTTGTTGGACATTTTCACCATAAGCAAGTCTGTAATTGTAATAGCAAGTGATTCCTATTTTATAGATGCATCGGTCTCAGAAATGAGTGCCTAAAGGAATACGTGATTGATTTCATTTTAGGAATGTGATTTCCGAAATCCATCTAATGTGCTTTTGTCAATTTTCCGATTAACGGGTTTGTAGTGGAATAGTATAGAGTCTGCAATATTACCACAATTACTAATCATCAATAACTAACCAACTTTTTTGTTGTTTAACGATGATGTTTACGCGCATCATAATTCTTCATTGTATTCAATAATGCTGAGGATAAGCGGCCTTTACTGAATATGTCTATTGCTTAACCAAAATATAAAAATAAATATTATCATTCTATATAAATAAAATTACTGTGTCAGTTTGAGACGGCGAGAAAGAAACTCAATCAGTATTACGAATCAATTGCAGAACACACTTTGATAGAAAATATCCATCCTGGCCGGTATTAATTATGCATAGCTTTAGAAGGCAAATACAAATCAATTTATCCCAATTGTATTGGTTTGGCTCATTTAGTAACGAATGAGTGGAGAAAGAATGCCATTGAATGACATTGATGCAAGTAGTTCAGATTCAATCGGTGGCATATATACCACTCCTAGTCAATATTTATCTCGATTTACCTATGAACGATATATTGTAAATCAATACAGCAAAAGGTTGTTTATATGTTAAAATAATTTCCGCAAAATAGAAGTCAATACGAGATATCAATCAGTGGTTTGATAATACAAAATTATCAGAGTGGATAGCTTTCCCAGCTTCTTTGTGTGTTTGACTATTAGACAATAATCGTTAAACTTTCAAACGACAAAATTTAGGAAAAAGAAACTGGAACTCACAATATTATAGCTAGGGTGTTATTATGGTAGCTAGAGTATGAAAATTCAAGTACACAATACTTATTATTAATCATTGAATCGTTCACCACTTTGTTCAGTTAACTATACTATTATTGACGAGTTTATCTGCACTACAGGAATGATTTATGATTTACAAGTTGTAGGTGTATTAGAGATATGCTGAATGCCGTTGGAGAATTATTTTATGCTACATGATAAATCACATCTTATGCCGTTTGGAATACTCACGGTTTAACTGGTTTTAGTGATTCTTTTACGATTCAACTAATTCATGTCTGTATAGCAATGATGAATATAATTGTGTGGGCTTAAATAGAGATCAGAGGATTGACTTGACATGTATTTATAATATCTATTCATAAATGTGTATAAATCTGTGAACGGCATGACTAAATAAAAACGATGTAAATGTGGTTGTAAAACTTGATTTTTGTCAGTCAACCAATTGTTTATTTTGATTGAGTATGTGTGCACAATTAATTTCGTTCCAGTTTTTGGAACTGTCTTTGATAAGATTAGTATGGGGCTTATACTACTGTAAAAAGCTTTCAAAATAAGAGTTGTTTTTGGAACGGATTAGGCGAGATTAAGGATTCATGATAAGTAGTCAGTAATGTAGTGTATAGTGTAGCACAATGTGTATTGTTTAAAATCATTTATTTTATTAAGTCCTAATCATCTATCATCGTTCATCGATCCCAGAATAACGGTATGCGCTTTGTGTTTCTCTGCCTGTCATATATGACGCTCACAATCGGTGGATTTTAAGCAGTTTAGTCGGTGACTTCGCTGTCTGTGGTAATTTTGTCGCAACAGAATGGGATATTCAGTCCAAATTCCCTTAATTTTCGTGGCACTGACGTTGGCGTGTTTAGCGTTGGGATCGCCAGTACAAAATGAAGGCATTGTACAATTAAGTTTGAACGCGGATCGGGATCTTGGAGTTTGGACTGTGTCTGGAAACAATGGGACGGCAGGTAATTCTGAGCATTGGTTATTGAATGCATAAGACACACTAGTAGTAGTAGTAATATGAGTTGATTTAGTTATAAAATTACAACAATTTTCAGACATTACGGTTTCTGCTGGGGTCCCGGGTGGAGTATATTCCGATTTAGAAGCCAATGGAATCTTCGACTCGGAAATATATCATGACTACAACGATTTGGAGACGCAGTGGGTCGGGCGTACAAATTGGACTTTCTCGAGACAATTTACACGTAAGTATGTCGTTTGACTCATCAATAATTTGATATATGAGCTTGTCCGTCTGGTTAAATAGTTTTAATAATAAAATTGCTTGCAGCAAGTACGGATATTCTGGCCAAAAATAAAATTGTCCTTGTTTGTGAGGGACTGGATACAATTGCGGATGTGTACATTAACGACTTGTTAGTTGGAAGCAGCAAAAACATGTTTGTTCGGTACATCTTCGACATCAAGTTTGCCATTAGGGTAATTATTTTGCTTGGTAGTCTTGAATTGTGCAAATATTATATAATATGTTTTACAAAGTTCTTCGAATTTTTAAATATATTCTCCATGTAATCTAGTTGGGCGTAAACACAATTAGAGTTGCATTTCAATCACCAGTGGAATATGCTCAAAGGGAGTACATTAGGCACATGCAGGAATACGGCTACCCAGTCTTGCCCTCCAGTTTGGTAAGAGTTTAGTAGTGGACACTGATCATTGCTAAAATCTCATTACGAAAATCTTCAGGTGCCGGAATATCGGGGAGAGAATCAAGCTCAAATGATACGGAAAATGCAATCATCATTTTCTTGGGACTGGGGTCCTTCATACCCTAGTTCTGGCATATGGCAAGTTACTTGTGCTTCATAATCACTAAAATTATATGTCATTTTTTGAACCTTTCCACAAGTGGATTGAAAACAAGTCATCAATCATTTACAAGTATAATTAATCTTGCTCTGTCTGTGTAGGCAAAACATGTTCATCCAAGGATTAAGTGGCGCTGTGATTAGAGATGTATTAATCTTTACGGATACTGCTAGTCCAATGCCTGACGAGACTGATAACACTGAGTGGAATTTAATTGCTCGAGTTTATTTTGATGTTGCACCCATCAATGAAATCGGGACGCTAACCTTGAAACGATCCGGAACTGAGGATGTCGTCAGCGTCCCAGTGACACTTTCTTCGGGCGCTTCGAATGAACCTCGAGATGTTAACGTAACACTGACGGTATGAACTTATAGAAGTTTGAACATTATGTAGTATGGTTTTAAGTAGCAATTTAATGTATGTAAATGTGCAGGGGAGCACCGCTAAACTTTGGTGGCCTAACGGATACGGAGAACAGAATTTGTATACCTACGAAATTTCTTATCATTCCGACACGGTTAATGAAACAAGTACCAAAACTCTTCGAGTTGGATTTCGAACGGTTGAATTAATTCAAGACTTTGTTAATAGTACCAACGAAAGTTGGGGTAAGTCCAAGAGGCTCCATGCTGTATAGTTAATTTTAAAACAAGAATTTTTTCATGGGTTTGCATTCTTTGTGCAGGACGAGAATTTTACTTCCGAGTAAACGGCATGCCAATTTATTCCAAGGGTTCAAATTCCATTCCGATTCATGTATTGCCTGAAAGAATCACAGAAGATATGACGCGATGGCTTATGGAATCTGCAAAAGATGTCCATTCCAATATGATCAGGTATACCAATAATATTAATTTACATTTGATATTCGTCAAATAATATCGTAATCGTTTGCTTGTTAAGGTAGGTTTTTAAATTTTAAGTTTTATGAAATATTTTTAATTTTATCAGGGTTTGGGGCGGCGGAATGTACGAGTCTGATTTATTTTTTGATGTGAGTTGTGGGATCTTGTAAAAAATTGAAGATTCCGTTTGTGGTATTAATATTTCAATCATGAAATTAACTATAACACAATGATACAGCTTGCCGATGAGCTAGGAATTTTCATTTGGGAAGATTTCATGTTTGCATGTGCCATGTATCCTGCTACTTCAGAATTTTTGCTGAACGTCGTAGATGAGGTGGACACCCAAGTAAAGCGACTTCAACACCATCCAAGTTTAGCAATGTGGTACGTGATATCTTGAACGGAATATTATTTTCACGATACTAATGACTTTTCAAATTCAATAGGGCCGCAAATAATGAGAATGAAGGTAATCAAAAAATGGAATTCCATATGAATTACGTTTTTACAGATATAACCTAACATTTTAAACCACTCCAACCGAAAACGAAGCTGCACTACGGCAAAACTGGTACGGGACAGATAGCGAGTTCGATAAATATAAGGAAGACTTCATCAAACTTTATGTGGACACTATCATGGCTAATGTGACCTTCCTGGACCCATCCCGACAATGTATTTCATCAAGTCCAACAAATGGAATCCAATCTGAAATGGAAGGGTGGATTGCAGAGAATCCGGGTGATTCTCGATATGGAGACAGTAAGACATTTTAGCTGAATGAAAATCCGCAAGGTAGCTCATAGTTTAATATTTGCGTTTAGTCCATCATTACGACTATTATGGAGACTCTTGGGATACCCACACTTTCACAAGGAAGACAAGATATGCGTCAGAATATGGCTATCAATCATTCCCCTATATTGAAACTCTAGCAGAGGTAGTAAGAAATTTTATGAAGGGATTCCTTGTGCGATGAAAATATAATTATGTAAA
Organism: Folsomia manolachei; assembly: GCA_036491905.1. NCBI lineage: Eukaryota > Metazoa > Arthropoda > Collembola > Entomobryomorpha > Isotomidae > Folsomia > Folsomia manolachei. The sequence goes on along the minus strand of JAAXNX010000142.1, from coordinate 4,981 downwards.
TGCTTCAGGTAACAGATCAACTTGGAAATTGGACATGGGGTTCGGACTTGGCTGAGAATAGGCAACACCATCCCAAAGGACAAGAAGAAATTCGAATGCTAATTCAGAGTCACTTGCCTTATCCCGTGAATTACAACTCTACTGAAGCTTTCCCCGCAATGCTTTACATGGCGCAGATAATGCAAGCCATGGGACAAAAAACACAAACTGAATTTTATAGGAGGTGGGTGGATAAAATAGATACCACAGATGGATCCGGACATAACATGGGGGCATTGTATTGGCAACTCAATGACATTTGGCAGGGCTGTTCTTGGGCATCATTCGGTAATATCTATGTACATATGTCCATTTTCACAAATTATACAAAAGCTTTGCATATTATAAATCTCAACGCACATCTAAAACTGCAGAGATTAATGGAAGATGGAAAATGTTCGCAAATTATATCCAACGATCCTTTAACCCCATTCTTCCGTCCGCCTATAAAGAGATAAATGGTGATGTGGTAATTGAACTTGTGTCTGATATGTTTGGAAATTTTTCTGGCGAAATGCGGGTTCGGGTATTCACTCTGGATAGTATGACACCCGTGATGGACTTGTCTGCACCTGTTGAAACGGTAAATTAATCATTATTAATAACAAAAACTGCGGGTTCAGCTTATCTAAGTATATGATAATTTATACAACTGCTCTTTGTTTCTTACTAGTCCTACCTAACATCTCCAGAAGTACATCGAATAGCCTCCAACGAATTGGCGACAATTGGATGCGATGGATCAACCGTGGAGTCCCCGTGCTTGGTGTACCTCACAATTCCTGGAATTCCGGACAATTTCCTTTGGCTTCAATACCCCACGAATAAAGAATTCCTGAAAAATCCAAATGTTCGGGTATCTGGCACATATTATAAAAAGAAACATATAAATATTTTTAACAGCTTTATTAGACAACTAATTCATGCTCTGGTGCAATATACGTAGGCCACACAGTTTACGGCATCTCCGGACCTTAAGACTTTTACCGTGTCCCTCTCCTCGGACGAAGTTGCTCCCTTTGTTTTCCTCAACTTGAAAGAACAAACTCACGGGAAATTCAATGACAATGGTTTTATTATGGTTGATTCGCCCAAAACATTGACGTATACATCCCGAGATCCAATCACTTTGCAAAATTTCATTAGTCAGTTGGACATCATTTCCCTTTTTAATGTAACATCCTTGGCTTAATTTTTTTCAATTAAAAACTTGCTAAACAATTTATTACACAAATTATGACATGGCATTAAAAATAAATAATGAAATCAATAAATGACATGGTTCAAAAGCACAAAGACGAGAAGCTGAATAATTCACGTTTTTGGGGGTTCCGGTTCTGGCTCTTTCGGTTTAGTTGTAGTCGTAGTTGTGGGCGTAGTTGTACTTGTGGGTGTGGTTGTAGTTGTGGGTGGCGGATATGGGTAGAATGGTTTGTATGATACTAGTTCCGCAACAAAGTCTTCGTCAACGAAGACGCTTTCAGAGTTAGCCACTGTTTGTTTTTGATATCTGGCAAGCGCCTGCTTACTATAAATTGACACATCGAAATAGTTATTTATAAAATTTATGAGAGTAGACCTTAAATGCATACTTAAAAAATGCATCAGATTCTTTGCTGAAACAAGGACCGACGGGTGGCCAAATAAGCATAGCAATCAGAGCCACAGCCATAAAGAATGAAATGATGGCGAATACTATCAGAGCAGTGGTTTTTAGCTTCATGGTTTTCTACATCAAAAAATAAATATTTTACAGTTAGAGGATAGTTACATTACACCAAATTGCGGTGACCTTTACCGGATGATCTTCGACATTGTTTTCGCCTTCAGTAACAGTTAGCAAGGCACCCATACGACTCATTGGGTCATCCACATTTTCCGTTTCATCTGACAAAATTGGACCCCAAAACCGATGAAACTTTAAGAAATAGGTTACCCATTCATTTAATAGTAGCAAAGTTTTTCAAGTAAGATTAGCAAGTCGTGACTCTTACAGCCATTGTTACACATAGAAAAATGTAGAGAATCATCCATCCTAGTACAACATAGGCAAAATGGCAGGAAAGGTCAGAGAATTGAAGCTCAGAACTCCATGCAATTACTAGAGCTGTGCAGAAAAATTGTGCAAAAAGTAATATCATTTTCGGATTTGCATTCACCAATAAATTATTATAAACATTAACATGCAAGAAAGTGAGCCGCATGCGAAGAAACTTCATGAATAAAAGTGGGATAATGCATTTTATGGGCACTGGATTCTTGCAATTTTCGTTTCTTGACTTTTAGATATATTCCAGAAACTAAGCTGATTATGTGCAGAATTATGACGCTATAACCTCCAATGACATGAATTAAATCTCTCCCGTTGTGATTTTTCCAACCAGTTTTTCCCCAAAAGTGAATAAGTGCTCCAACGATCGTGGGTACAAGTGAAATGACATGGAAGACACAGTGTAACTGAAATATCAACATAATTACAATTAAGATATTAATACAAAGGTGTACTGCTATCTTCAGTGAGAATTATCAAGTTGAATACTCACTAGAAGCCAAGACTTAATTTTGCATGTTGTCCTCTTTTTATAAATGTCTTTAAAGAAGCAACCAATGAAATTTCCCACCGGGATTAGAAACACCCAGGCAGTAATCATGCAGATTCCGTGTATTTGAAAGTAAAATTTTTGCGTGGGGGTGGGCTAAAATTCAATAAATTTGAATAATGAGTTGTATTTATAAACAAATGCACTTGCATGAGATGGGCAGATTTATACTGACTGACTTGATAAACCGTATCAAAAGTGCTGAAATCTTTGCAGGGTTTCTGACCACCTTTCTTAAAATTCTCTTTATTTCGTTTCCGCATAAAGTGGTTGCCGATAGGGTCTGTTAGATTTAAAAAAATCTTTGTGAAATTCCAAATTACTAGCAGCAAAAACTAAATAATTACCAACGGACTCCGGATTGAGGTTGTAGGAAAAGAAGTCGCTCCATGCTACCAGCAGACAATACTCTTTACTTAGATCGAACTGATGCTTCTTATTTTTAAAGGGATCAATCTTGACAAATTTTTTCTTCAAGTAAAATTTGCAATAAATGGCCAGAGTGCTCACATAAGTCTCAGCCACTCTGATATTATTGTTTTCTTCCTAAGACATAATTAAAAATAAGGCCCATGTAAGTTCAATCAATGTAATGTAGTTTGTTGGTGTTTTTTGATACAAATTATGAAATTATGTAATAAACATGCAAGTCATACAATGTGTTTGTTATTTTTTCCGACGGGTGCATTCCAAGAATTTCTCACAGTGGGCAGAATGTCGTCTTCGATGACGATTGTGCCTGTTTCCTTAATTATTGAAACATTTGGGCGGAGGCATGCAATTACGTAATCATCACCCTGAAATATTTCAAGTAAATACATACCGACTGGTCAAACTCAATTACTAAATACATCGCTCGTGAAACACAATTGGTGTAATACCATTTTCTTATCGTTTGAAAATCCAATACCAATCCAAGCCTTGGACTCGGCATACAACTCAAACACCATTTCATTCTCTGTGTTAGTGTCCCCATCTTGACCACCCCCAATGGCGACAAGATGGTGACAATCGGCAGACTCGATGCAGTTTGTATCCTTATCTGAAACATCCCTTTGATCCGGGGAGTAGCAATGCTTGGTGCTTAGACATCCTGCAAATATCTTTTCCGGCGTTTTACGGTAATCGAACTGAAAAAGTGGAAAAGAAAATCAGTGAATGTAAATAGGTTTCCTTAAAGGTTTATTTATTGTGAATTCTTACATTGCTCTCAGAATTTACTGGGCTAATAAATAAGTATGAAAGAAACGAAAAATAATGCAAAGCATTGTAGAGCTTCATTTTGCATTCAATTAAATGCGAATCTCATTTGTGAAGGAAAGTGAAAGTACCCAAGAATTTATTATTATTCTCAAGCCCCTACTTTTTCAAGAATGTGATCTCTCTTAGCCAAGATTTATATAGAAAAAATAGTTTTGTCCATTTGGAAACTGGTTCAAAAGGAAACATTTTTCAGGCCTTGTCAGATAAGTGAATCAGACATTGGTGAAAACCTGTTGAAATTGAATCCTTCAATTCCATGAATAGAAAAAATGCACAATAATATTACAATCAAATGAACAAAGGCAGAACAATCTCACCAGGACTCCGAAGCATAGAAATAAATCAGGAGCTCCAATTTATAAACTTGTATTTTATAAAAATCTGTCAAATATTGTAATGTAATTACAAAAATTACATTCAATCCTCATATCAGTGTAATTGGTAAAGTTTATAAATTGAGAGCTATAAATGAAGGTACCTCATAAATTCTCATGTGGTGGGAGGGTGGATTTAATTTAACTAAGGTGAATAAGATTGATAATCATTTCTCTTACCATCTTCAATCATTGTTGATTGATAATTATTGTTGTGAAGTTTATTTACTTTTGCTTTTTTTATATTTATAAGTTTTTGAAAAATTGTGCAGGCCTTCTTGTCAGACATCATTCCGAGTAAGTCGTGGGTTAGGAATTTTAGTAATTAAATCCATGTCTTACCAATTGCCAATCTTGCACTTATGCTAATCACAAACTAACACAAAAATTAACAGAATCATGCCAAAATCTAATCTCATCCAGTCTGAATTTGGATTGGGGACACTCACTTTTTCCTAATTGCTATTAATTGTTCCTGCACCTAATAATATCACAAATTTGGGATTTATTTGGATGACATGCCTTCCAATGTTTTGTCTAAAAGCAGGTTAACTTTTAATTCACTTTGCTATTTATTTCGTGAGCTTTGCATTTGTCAACTACATATTTCAGGATGGATTGTTTTCATTGTTTTTACCCGTTATTCAATATTTCTTGCAGATTATGTCACCGTGAGAGGAAGATACTCTGTCATTCTTCCATATG
>JAAXNX010000141.1:0-43805 GCA_036491905.1 Folsomia manolachei | reverse complement strand
CTGGTCGTCATGTTCCGAATTTTGTCAAGTAATCACCAATATTGACCAGTAAAGTGAAATCATTCATGAATGTTTGCCAATTGTTAATGGGTCCGAAACCCGAATTTATTTTCCAAACACTGCATTGACTGATTGAGTGGAGTTTAAGTAAGGAGAGCAAGTAAATATAAACAATCTGTCGTTGATGATGCAATGGTTGCATTCATGGCTTGGTGTGGCGAGTTAAACTTTTTGATTGGACATCAATTGTTGTGGTTTTTGCTTTATTTTGGTTGCAACTATTCTTTATTGTTGGTAGTTGTTGGTACCGTAGGACTAGCTTTCTTTTTCAAAATCTACTCTATTTGGGCCCACGACACAGTCATTGTCCCTTTCTGATTAAATCCAGCTTATAGGATTCAATGGATCACATTAACTCTGCCCGTATGTAGCTTACCAAATGAGCGAATTTCTTTGCTACAGTTTGCATTGCTGGATTACAAGTTAAAGGTTAAAAGTAGTCAAAATAAAATAAAAATGTGTAAGATTCAAGACATCTTAGGCCAACACAATTAATTTGATGTCAAGTACGGGTTCTACTTCAAAAACGGCAACAATGAGAAACTACAGTTGTGTTAAAATTAATATGACTCTGGTTTTATATAAGGTTAGAAACCACTTTAGTTGCAATGTAAATTGATTGCTAAACATATTATGCTTTTTGGAGCATGCAGCTATTGCCATGCAAAATATGCTCTGAAAATGTACCATCATAACTTCGTCTATATATCATGAATGGTTTGTAGTGTTCATGCAGCAATTGATTGGCCATTCAGAAACAAATTTAGGTCCTGACTTTTTTGTTAAAGTTTCAACTCTGCCTGCTGTGAAATAAACACAACTGCCCATTCTTTTTATCCACATCAACCTGCTAACCAAGTGAAGGTAAATATGTGTTAAGTGCTTTTTACTCGTAAGACTCATTCATAAGATTTTTGCTCTGCTTTCACTATTCTATTCAAAATCAAAACGTCACTGGTAATATTTCATTCAACAATGTTAACCTGGATTCGTACATGCACATGCCATCCTGGCAGATTTATCTGTCAGTTATGAGCCATACTAAGCTCATATTGTCAAGCGTTTCATTACATATTTCTAACTTATGCGTGACCAAGTGTCCATTGTTACTGGCATAAACGTATTGATTGGGATTTCATCTCTAACAGCTTACTTTTGACTGACCACTTCTGTCATTTTTGTGTAGTTTCTCTCGTAAAATAAAATATGAGTGAATTTAACAAAAAAATGAAATATAAGTTCCCTGCCTTAGCAGGCTTCCAGATGTTCAATGTTGATTGGAAATTTTGACTTTAAGACACGATAGAAGTATGGTTAACAAAATAATTGCGTCTTTAAAAAATATTGGATAAATTATGAGTGTATTTTATGAGTCGTGGCATCTACAACCTGATAAAGTGGTATTCCGTCTCTTTCCGCTTGAGAGCACGGTAACATTTGGCGAATTTTGTGGATGGATATTAACACAAAAAATAAGATTGATTTTTACCATCACTAAAATTTCAGTGATTCAATCCAATCTACGAGAGAGATGAAATGATATGATACTCGATCCGACTTTCCGATTTCTCAACTCAAACAAATCTTGAGACTTGGTAAAATTGAACGTATACATTTGTCAGTGTAGTAAAACTTTCGAAATGTCAAGCAATACTTCACACCAATTGCCCATAAAATTATTTGTTTTTACGTTCAATGATGGTTATTCATGCATGAAAATATGCCAGGTTAGAATCCTTTACATAATTTTGACCACCTGCCACCTGCTCCTTGTTCATAGCCAAAATTGTGTGGCATGAATTTTTTACATTCCAATCAATTGATATTTTATATTTTATTTTGGATAGATTTTTTCTACAACTATTTCGCATGATGCCATCATGACGATGGGAAACGGTAAACATAGAAATAAAATGTGTTATGAAGCGTACAACGGATGAACCCACTTATCATTTTGTGCATGGCACGAATGAGATATTTTTCCGTTTTCGCCACCAGCACTAAATTGTTCAACAAAGATTTTGGGATGGTCAGTTAGTCCATTGTGACAAGAAGCTGGTTTGCATAAGATCGCATAAAAGTCTTGAATTGTGGTGACAATGAGTTTCAATCAATATAAATCAAAGCAATTTAGATATTTTTAGTTATTGATTTGAATCAGTCAGTGCTTATAGTTCTCGTCTCGTGCCAAAGTTGTCTTGTCATGCCGACTCCGGTTGAACAGATCAAAGACATTCATCAGTTGCCACATTCATCAACTTATTCTTTACTAACGTGTCTCAAAAGCCTTTTCAAACCCTTTTCTCACGTTATCCCGTCATCAGAAGTTCAGACTAACTGTAATAATGGCAGTAAGTAATCGAATTAATAAAAGCTGGTGATGCACGTTTTAGTGTTGATTGAGAACTGATGAATGCTCCAAGTAAGTACATAATTCGATAGGAATCGTAAATCAAGATCTCAACAATGCCCCCTGTTCTGGCACTTGACTCAATCCTGTGCAAAAAAACTCTGACTGACTCCGCCGATCACGAATGTTTGCTTAATCGAATGTCAAAAACCTTAATTGCGATTTTATCAAATTTACTCATAAGCAAGACATTGGGGCTCACTTTAAAATATTTTTTGTTGAGAAGCACTTTTACTCGAGAGGAAAGTTCAAACTGCAAGAAATACAAATAAATACTTGCTAAATTCACTCAGGCATGATTTGAGCATAAATAAACAAACGAATTTGAAAAGGGAAAGATAAAAAGTTTTTTTTTGCAAATCTTGTTGTCGCAACGGGCAACCGCAGTGTATTAGTATTGGATGAAATGCAATGAAATGAAATAACTGAGATCGGCTATTGTGGTCATGTCATAGAATTCAAGTGTGTTTTTGTTTGTGAATGCCTTATTCGTAGAGAGGTTGCAGTCCCAAGGAAAAAGTCCTATCGACACTACTTAGTATCAACACAACAGATTTAGGCCGTGCTGAATGTGAAATTCCGACAATTTCCTTATTTGCTTCGACACATGTAATGCAATGTAGTGCAATGTAACGTGAAGATAATGTAATGTGGAGAGCATGGTGAGTTACCATTCATCTCTGGCTAAAGAGTGAACAACCCTTCAAGACTTGAGAAATTAAATTAGTAAGATTTTTAGCTCCATTTTCCTTTAGTTGGATGTGAGGGTGAGAGTATGAAGAAATTAATATTTGCATTCATAATTCCATGTTTTTTACATTCTAGCCTCAGCAGTAGTCCTGTCTTCTTCATTTGTCATCATCAGCTTAAATTTCTCTCCCATTGGGATTGAGATAAAGACACAAGAGCTAATTTGAGATTCAGAGTGGAATAAATGAAAACATAAATAGATGCGGATGTTTTGTTATCTGTCAGCCCTCAGCCTGTTGGACTTTTGGACAGGTACAGATATTAAGGAGAGACTCAAATCAAAGGAAATAAAAAGTAGGGCATAATCAAAAGAATACTTTTTTTTATTCACACCATCACCTTCGAAATATTCCAACGTTTAATTCCTCATCAACTAAGTAAGCAAGTAACCATCCAAGCAAGGAATCAGCCAAAAATGTATTACTTTGTCAGTTAGTTAGTCAAGAAAGTAGCCAACCGTAGAAAAGCGTCTTGTTTTTCTTGGTGGGATTGGGATTGGCAGTAAGATCTCTTACTTGAGAGGGCGAAGCCTGGTTTTTCTCAGGTCCAATTTTCTTTACACGTGTAAAGAAAATCACCTTTTTGCCGAAATGATCCACATTCAAACAACAGATAACAAATGCACAAATTTGTTTATTACGGTCTCCATCTCAAGGAATTACTTGTAAGAATGTGGCTACATTGTTTCATTGGGGTGTAAACAAAAGGCAATCACAAAAAGAGATGGATTTTGATTTTTGCCTTTATGATGTCGAAAGCGAGAATGATTAAATATGATGCGAATATTGGGATGCAATACAATTCGAATGAGATGCGAATAATTTAAGAGAGTGTAAGGAAAACTTCTAACTAACCAACTTGACAGACTTATTTATGAGTGACAATCTAAACCAAAACTGGTATTGATTCTCCATCCGACACCTTCAACATGTTCGTAGACATGCAACCCCATAACTTTATGAGTGCAAGGAACCAAACGCAAACCTGATTAAACTACCACTACAAATGAGCTACTATATAAAAAACATGTTAATGAAATACCCTGCCAAACAAGGGAGGACTTGATGGGAAGGGAATTAACGTGTACCTGATCTCAGTTTGCATTTTAGTTCATCAGGGCACTAGACTACACATCTGTCTGTACACTTAAAATACTTGTTATTATGTGTCTAATGTATAACATGCCTCAAACACCGGTACCTACTCCTCCGCACTTAATTTCTTCATAGTCTTTAAGCGTATTGTTAGCTTACCGGTAGTTTGGTTGAACATAAATTATTATGTCATTACAAGAATAACACATTCGTGATTACAATTTGGCCAAATTGCAACAACCAGAAATTAATTATATATCCCATTTTAATTCTACTTTACCACACCACAGTACCGAGTGGACTTGGTTGTAATTCCCTTTACTGATTGTAATCACATCATTCCAAATTTGGACGCAGCTCATGCAAAATGAAATACGGTAATTTAATGTTTCTTCCAAATTGAGACAACTCCATAGATTTAAAACAAACTATTTGGCGTGTAAAGGACTATAATTTGCAAATAGTTATAATTATTTGTTATAACTAATAAAGTGGCGAAATGTACATACTTGTCTCCTTTTAGTAATCCAATTGAAGAAGGATGAGTGCAATAGTCTCAAATTCCAGAATTTCAAATGTCAGTAAGAAAAACACGGAATGCTAACTTATTGTTAGTCACTGTAGTGCCAAACCTCAAATTTCTTTGGTTGATTCATTTTAAATGTGTTTTAGTCTACTTGGATGCTATCCACTGTTCCAGTTAGGCAAGTATTTTTCACCAATAAAACAAACAAATTGTTTTACTCATGAAAATCCTCACCACAGCAAAATAACTGCAGAAAACCAAACTTTAAATGTTTCGTGATTGTACGAGTTTAGTTTAGTACGAGTTTCTTAAGGTTAGCGTCCGTACCACAATTGGAGTTTTTTTTGCTCCCAACTCGCTCTTCTCCAGTGTCTCTCTTTTTCGTGGGTTCCTCAGATTTAAAAAACCTCAGATATAGGGAAATTACACGAAATCTCACAGAAAAGAAGAATCACTCACTATCCCACCGGTATGGATTCACTTGTCAGAGTAGCAAACTCACTGATTTCGATAAATAGAATGTTCTGTTTTGTTCCGCGTCTCTAGTATTGTTGTTGTTCATGAGGCTTTGTTGAAGTTGCAGGCAGCTTAGCTTAGGAATTATTTTTTGCCAGTGCCATTCTCCTTCTGCAAAAGCAATGAGAAGGGAGCATTGTTGGACATGGTTGATATGTACGCAATAATGCTCAACTGAACAGTGTACTCTTATTGCAATGGTTTAAAGTACTTTTCCTATCTTAACACCCCTTCTTCGCCTTCCTCCCTCACAAACTAGTCAGTTGCTCCTTAATAAAATATTGTAAGCACAACTTATGTTATGCAGCTTAGATATTTTCATGCCGTAAGTTAACTTACTTTCACAACTGAGATGGATGGATGAACGTGCTGAGCTGTAACATCAAGTCAACAATGGAAAATGGAATGAAACACCCCCAACAACTCTCCGGCATTTTCCTAAGTTCTACCAGTTATCTGTGTTCCTTATTATTAGTTACTGCAAAGATGAGGAATGGATGAGCAAGCTTACCATAATAAAACTAACCACTTGGCCTTAATTAGAACCGCAAAACAAGACAACACTCGGCACATTTCTGCAAAAACGGGCTAGAATATCCCCATTAAAGTTTGATATTTGTGGGGATACTGTTATTCCATTGAAACGTACCCGTAATTGCAATAATAATAATGATTGATAGAAAACCGGCCCATAACATCTCACTGCATCGCCGGTTGGATTGGATCTTGTTGTAGCACATCTCTCGTATTGTCGTAGTAAGTAGTAGGAGTGAGTAGTAGTTAGATTGGTATTGGTGATGCATTGTTGATAATTTGAAGTAGTTGTGTGCAACAATGCCAGGCAAAAAGTAAGATAAGACGAGTCTCCTTGTTTTGGTTGTCTCAACTTGAAACCAACGTCAACATCAAGATCTCTCAGTGGATCACCATGCCATGCACCTGCTCCGTTGGATGGGTGGTGTTTTACATGTTTTGCTTATCACTCAACCACACACATGAGCGGATAGATAATCCAATAATCTCTTATGAAAAATATTCAACGCACGTTGAATTAAATGACAACTTCAATTTGCAAAACCTCAAAACCCCGTGAATGATGTTGTGTTGTGTGGTTTTTATGTTGGGACGTTACATTAGAATCCGAAAAATATAAAATAATAACTGCATTTTAATAATTGCAGTTGTAAAATAAGAGAATAGAAGACTTGTAATCAGGAAGATTATAAGTTGTGTAAGTGCACTAGACACAAAATACTGTTTTGAGATGAGCCTTCATTTTATTCTGTCGAAAAGCGTGACCCATCAGCATAAGGCCCATGGTCCATTTTTATCTAGCCTCATGATCATGGCCATTTGTAAAATGAAATTAAATGGTCACGAAAAATATCCGTAACCTCGAGTTACGTTTGTCATTACTTACTCCTGAATAGACGTTTGCTTGGTAATCAACACAAAGAAAATGAATGATATTCATGTATTTACTCATCCATTCATCAACCACAAGTAGGCTTAAACTCATCAAATCACCGGCTATTTGGGATGCATTAATCAAGCAAGGTTTAGTCATTAAATACTGTTCAATCAGGCAAATTAAGTTTGACTATTGTAAGACCTCCCACATTTAAAAAATTAAAAATATGAAATGTTTTTATTTGACCTAAAAGAATACTATTTTCGTTCAATTTGCAAAGCTTGTTATTTTTTCTGATTAGAAAATAACATGTAATCCAAGTGCATATGCATGTAAGTACAGCATCTCAAGCGGAGTTTGTTATGCGATGAACAAGAAATTTGCAAGTCAGTTGCACAGGTACGCCATTAAGTGCACAGTTTAATCTTTTCTGAAATCGGCAAAATTTCGTAGTTGTACTTTGTGCATTGAAAAACAGTCAAAATTTAAAATTAGTTGGCTTCGCTGCATTTTGTTATGTATGTGTTTGTAGCAATTTTACTCAGTCGTCCATAACATGCAGTAATGCTTCCTCATCTTCCTTGTAAATCTTAGCAACGGAAGGTTGTACGCGTAAACACCGTTCTGAACATACCGGTAAACGATAGGAATCTATTTTTCTTTCCTTCTCTTGGGAGGAATAAAATTCGTTCAACGAACTTATTTAGAAAACAATGTTATAAAACATTGCCAAAGTCTAGGAGTCAATTCCAAATATATCTCAGGTGTGAGATGTTATTTTCTTTCCTTCTCTTGGGAGGAATAAAATTCGTTCAACGAACTTATTTAGAAAACAATGTTATAAAACATTGCCAAAGTCTAGGAGTCAATTCCAAATATATCTCAGGTGTATGTGTGAGATGTTAGTTTTTTTCAACGCCACAATACATGTCCATGATTAATTCCTTCACTCGAAACCATTAATTCGCATCAATCTCTTTTTACAGTGTAACACAGGCAGGACCAGTCAATGCAGGGTTGTTCGATATCAGAAAAAAGTTGCGAAATTGAGCTCATCTCATTTCATGTCCGTCAGGAAATCAATTTCATTTCCTTAATGGAAATGGAAGTACGGCCAAGTAATACGGTAGACTAAACAAAAACTGCAATAAGGTAATGAAAAAAATATGGATTTTGATTCCAAGTTCAGTTTCAACAACTTATTGTTTGCGGTTTGTCGAGGTAAATTTACTCTTTTGCTGCAGGCTTACAGGTAACAGTCACTGCAAATGGTCTCGTAATCTATCCTTACGTCGGTTGGATAAAAGTGGCTTATCATTGAAAGTCTTTTACTTTTAATTTTCACAATAACTGTCCAAAATTCGCTCTTCTATTGTATTTCTTTCATGCAGTGGAAATGCTTGCAGTTTAAAAATCGACATGAAAATTAAAATTGCGTACCCTAAATCTGACTGGGCCTCCTCCGGAAACATTTTCATGAAGCTGTCTTTGTTCCTCAGTTCCGACAAGGTCTTCCTCAATTGGACAATTAGAAGAAATTGTTCCTAGTAACTGTAATTCCGAGGATGTTTCTGATGAGCTGCTGGCAATGGAATTTTGGAGTTGTTGAATGATTTCGTCTCGATCATTCAGTTCTTTGAGCTATTTTTTGATATAAAAAAGACATAATCATTTATCTCTACATAAGCTACTGGGGTTTTTCTTTAATTATTCTAATACATCGGCATGTTTGTCAGTCAACTAGGAATTTACTTTACAAGCAAACAATAACAGGACCAGCGTATCCCGCAGCTATGTATGTCGGTAAGTTGTGCATAATACTTTATCCCATTACCAATTTCGCCGTCCGCCTTGCAAACACTTTTCTTAGTTTTGCAGCCGAATTAATAGTCATCATCAAGGGACGCTGTGGCTTTTTTCCATGTCCGCCAACTTCCCCACGGACGTGCTGTTGTGAGCTCCACGCTCGTTCCGTAAAAATTGTGGTGCTGTCCTTTGCCTGAAATGCAATTTAATTTACATCAAACAAACCTCAAACTGAGACTGAATTCTTTTACAGCTGCACAATAATGAGGGAATCATCCATTGTTAGATTTGGACGAGGAAAAAAGAACGGACTCTCGGTAATTCGTGTCCACAGTTCAGAAGTGCGCTGTAGTGGTTGCAATTGTGGTTGAGGAAATATTTTATTCAAATGCACTGAAATTTAATTTAATCCAAGCAATAGGTAATTTCTTTGTGAGCAGAAAGTAAAGTGTGTGTTATGCTTGGTGCATCTATGCAAATTTTGCAATACAAATTCTGCAGCCTCTGCAAACACTTTGTTTGTCGTAGGATTAATTGACGGTATTTATTTTACATTTGGTGGTATGTCACGTTCATGTATTTTGGTTCTCGGGTCTGGTGAGAACTCGGAAAAGATGAAAAGAAGGACATATGACGGGAACAATTAAATGAAATGAGCCGTGCGATAGAATAATGCAACATTGTGTTTGCAAATGCATACTGACAATGGGAAAAGTTAACCATCATTCTCATCAACCAACCACATTGCCATTGTTCTTTTTAATTGTTCTTGAAAAAGTTTAAAAAACAATTATGAGAGCCTCCTTGCTCCATCATGCAAGAACTTGGAGTCTACAGAAATACAAGATGAAGGTTGCTCCGTTCCGTTTGATTGTCAGTAAAGGAATTATCCATGCAAGCATCACCAACCACGAGAAGCGATTAGAAATTTTAACCTTATCGTTGTGAAGGTTGTAAGCACCCTCCGGAATGAATTATTTCCTGATTGACGTTTTTTTATTAAATGCAAGTAATATTTGTACAAGGTGATATTAGTTCTGTATCACTATCTAGATTGAGAGTGACTGGTGCTTGGAAATATTGGATTGTTTGCTGACACTTTAAGATGCATAATTAGCACTTAAAGCATTAAATGATTTTTTTCTACATTTTTCGCAAATCATCTCAATGAATGAAAAAATACACCTTTGCGGAATGGTTAATAAATGAGACCTGTCGTGGTAGATCTATTACAAAGGATTTGCGTATTACATGAAGACGGCTCCAGTTCAAGAGGCAAAAAACAGAAGTAACTTGATGTTTAAAAATTTTAATTTTTAGGGTTTCAGACCTTCCTGATTAGCCACTGTGACAGGATCTAAGCATTGCAAATCCTACCCTGCCAATTGAAATCATAAGACAATGGTCACACTCTTTTAATTCTGCTGGCTATAAATACAAATTCTTCGCCAAAATTTTGCCAGATTGTGAGATTGTGACAATATTTGAATAAAGCGAACTGACAACTTTTCATTATTTGTTATATCCAGTCACTAATGAGTGATGAAATACTTACCTGCGACGTATAACTGAGCAATTGATTGCTCCTTTCCGTCCAAACAAGTAAATCCGATCGGAAGTGAGGGTTGGTCAAATCCTGTCCTCTCTCCCTTTGAAAAGCTTGATTCAGTTCCCATTGCAATCTAAGAACAATGACAATCCCACCACCATGCCACAAATTATAGTCATTTTGATTTCTTAAAGCATTTTTTTGATTAATAATTAAACCTCATCACATGACATGCATCATTTATCATTTGGAAAGTTAAAAAAATCTTGGGAACAATTTAGTGTTAGCCGAGCATTAAAATGTTTTGGCACAAAATTCTTTTGGATGTTGCACACTTCTCACCACAATCCTCGTGAACTTTCTCTAATTGTCATTTGTGTGATTTCCTTAATTAACAATCAGAGATTAATTGCGAAGCTGGTGGCTCGACTTTGTTTGTTAGTTAGTGAGGTAAACCTTTAAACCAGGTGTTATTAAGGCTTTAAAATTTTTAATCGTACAGTTACTTGTTTTCTCCATATATTGCTCAGACACTATGTATATGTGAAAACAAGCGTTTTTACGAATGTGTGAAATCTATTCTCTTTTTTATGCCATAATCTCATGAAACAGTTCATGTTTGTTGTTTCTGTGTAAGTGACTATGTATGTGTCACTATTACATTTTAACAGCTAATACGACAAACCTTGTTTTGTTCTTTCATGCATTTCTCAATTCCATTGTTAATGTTATTAAAAAGTTGGTTGTATAGTTTAGCGTTAATTTCCAAACGTTAACCTCATCCCATTAAATTATCACAGGAATGCAACTAATCTACTAAAACATTATTTTTTACACAAAAGTCAAAAACCTACCTGAGTTTTAGTAGCTTTGCGGCAATGTCCAACTTCTGACCGTACATTTGGTTCATCCTGTCAGCAGTTTGAGAGGTCGGAATTTTTTTTGCAACCCTTTGGTCACAACTCAACGAATCTCGAACTGTACTAAGTCGACTTTGTAAACGGCTTTTTGTTAATTCTAATTGCTTCGTTCGAGTCTCAAGAGATTGACATTTTGATCTCAAAAAATAAATGTCTCGCTCCGTCATACTGACTTTGAATTGGAGCTTTAAATGATTTATAATGACTTTATAAGGTTAAAGGGGCTTAATTTAAATTAGGTTCGTTTCGTTCGTCGTATAGGAAATTATCAAGTATTATTACCACTAAGCCCCTTCATCCTGGCCTCGCTTCTAGGGATAACTTCCCAAATAAGCAGGTCTACCCTTTCTCCACATGGTTGTAGTTTTCGGATAAATATGATTCATATTTATACCGCCTCCCTTTTTTGTCGACTGAATGACCATGTGTCCTCAAGGAAAATGTGCGAATCAAATGTGTCGCTTGTATGTGTTAAGATGTTTCTTTGGGGAAGATGCCAGCTCTAAATTTAACTCTTTCTCGGCATCGTATCAGTTTCCGGACATGTGCTAAAAAAGTTGTTCATTTCAGTTGACACTCACTGAGTGAGGCTGACATTAAGTTTAGTTGGGTCACATGCAGTGGGGCTTAGTTACGCAAATTGTACTTTGGGAAATGCATCGGATCCGTAAACACGCCATTTATGCCAAGCTATGCCGAGTAAAATGTTTGTTTGTAAGCAAATCCGAGGAAAACGTGAGTAAAGGATTGACCGAGATTTGTAAAAGTGACAAATAGTCAACTAAAGTTTTTGGATTGTAAGCATATACATGCTACTGGTAAAGTATCTAAAAAAGAGTTGGTGTAAATGCTTGGGACACGAAATAAGAATCATCGTAAAACCGACTTCTAAAACATGAGGGTTTTACTGCTTATGAGATGTGTGGTAGGATTTGGTTGGATAATGATTGAAAGTAACTAATTGGGAAAGAAATTAAAGA
Source organism: Folsomia manolachei (assembly GCA_036491905.1). NCBI lineage: Eukaryota > Metazoa > Arthropoda > Collembola > Entomobryomorpha > Isotomidae > Folsomia > Folsomia manolachei. Next base: position 31,783 of record JAAXNX010000141.1, on the reverse strand, counting down.
ATTTATGTTGAGGCCATCATTCCAATGGGTTCTTTTAGCCGCATGAATATTCGTATACCTCTCACCACTAAATAACCTCGGTTCTGTATTTTTTGATACCAGTTATAAAAAGGCAGACGGAGCCAAATAGAATATTTTATATCATTCGAATACCTATTCCAGATAATACGACCTATCTCTTACTCTTACTGCCTTGAGCAATAATTTCCAGGTGCTAACATTAGAAAAGAAATAATTGTGTAAGTACATTCAAACAGTTTGAATGCACGCCAAGGCCCGTGTGTCTTAATGAGGCCCTTGGCATTCCTACACTTTTTTATGTTGGTCTTTTTTATCCATCCAACCTCAACTTGCTCCATCATTGACAACAAGTAAAAGTCTTGGCAGACCTGAGATTCATTGAATGTGGAGATAAACAAGTAAAACCGATTCTTCAAATGTCTTTTATACCTGAAGAAGTCATACAATTTGACTCTGCAATGTCTTTGTCAAACACGTTGATCCAGAAGGAGTGCTTGTCAACCAGATCTTTTCAAATGAAAATGAACGCAGGTTAGTTGCACTTCTGGTTATAATCTGGTTAATTTGTGAACCAGTCCAGTTGCCGTTGATCTCGGATCTAACAACGGTCATTATTTTGACGGGTTCAAGTTGAAGATGTGTTTTCGGCAGAGTAAGATGAATGCTGTACAACAACCGACTTTTTTTCAGGCAGGGGCAGGTAACGTAGGCAGACAATGGTGAGCAGTTGCTTTTTTTTTTTAAAGAATTTACTTCTTTTTCCACCGTCAAAGAATCTCAGCTCAGCATCCCGGCATTCCATCCAATGCCGTTGGATAAAGCAGAACATGTTTGATACATTTGTTTTTAGTGAAGTTTTTACAACATTTAGATGAAATGAGTTTAGGGTAAAATTGAAAATATTAGTCGAGTGATTTTATTTCTAAGAGAATTAAATAAAACAATTAAAACATGAAGGATGGATGGATGGATTGATAGAAAAAGCAAAGAAACCTGACAAGACATGCACGTTGATTGTGAAATATTTATTGCAGTAGCTGACAGTGAATTCAAAATTCAAATCGTGTCGAACGGAAGCTGCACGTATGGGTATTGATGGGTTTATAGTTCCAGCCGCAAGGAAGATGCTTAGTCCTTAGGTCCGGTCATAATACTCGTAATTCATGGCTGTACAAGAAACACGCAGGAGTGGAGTGGAGTGTAAAATTTGAAATCTCAAATATCTACTCACTCACACTACACCAAGATAATATTGAATACCGATAGGAAACGTATAAGGTTGAGTTTGAAAGTCATAATTTTTTACACATCTTTCCTCCTTGCTAACAAGGCCCTGTTCCTCCCTCTTCATATCCTAAATCTCCATCAAAATTCATTGCTCTGTAAGTAGGAATTGATGGAGTGAGAAACAGACTCTAAACCCTTTCATCAGGTACACCTCCATCCCTGAGATGTAGCCAGTGTAAGTTTGGATAAAATAAAACAAACGGATTGAACAGACCCAAGCGTAGCCTGGACTTATCCGTGCAGGGCTTCAATTCAGCCTTGAAATCCTTGTTTATCGCCTCATCCAAAAAAGGAAGACTTCCCCATCATCAAAAGAATGTCTTTGTTTAAATTTCTCTCGCCTGGAATCACACATGAGCCACCACCAACCAACGCCATAAATACATCCTGTCTGACGTTGACCACTACTTTATTTTTGAGATGATTTAGGATCTCTGTCTCAAACCAGGCTGGAACAATTTGAGATCAATTTTCACCTCTAACACTGAGAAATGTGTTTTGATACTAATCCTTTTATCTGGTATACTACTGGTAAGAGTCCTACTATTTCTGGTGTTATAAATTACGGAGAAAGTTGATAGTCCAGAGTGGGTCACCTATTCCCTGGCGAGTGTGAAATTGACAATAATCGAATTTGTCAAAGGGTTGCCTTTTATGAGTTTACGAGAGAGCATCTCTCCATTTCAGTCTCATCCCTGTAAATCACTCCATCATCTTTTTTCATTCTTCCTTACCCAGCCAAACTCTCATTGTTGTATGTGACGATTACATGGCTTCAACCCAACAATAAACTCAAGTGACTGCTGCTCGCCTCTGGAATGAGAAAGGTGCCTGAGGGTTGAGCATGAAGAAGCTTAAAGCAAACACAGGCTCAGGCTCTGCAGGGCACTTAGGAGTATAGAAACAGAAGAACCAAAGGCTACGGATACCTTATAAGAGAGTGTTTCTTAAAGGAACTGATTCGAATAACATGGTGATAACAAAGGTGGTGGGAGGAAAGGAAACTTGGTGTCATAAGAAGAAGCATCCAGCAGCATGAGATCCGTCCCAAAACTTGTTAAACAATCCGTATTACTATACAAAATACAATACGAAACGATTGAGAAGGACTTCTTCAACCCTGTCAGTTAGTCAGAATGAAGTTCAAAGAAAACTGTAGGACTGCCAACCAACTGTTCTTGTCTTAAACTTGGTTTATACATAAGATGCACAATAACTTACAGACTCCTACCTACTAACTTAGTATTTCATCCTTAAAGACGTGTTATAAGCCAGGAGGACTGAACATGAACTGAAGGAGCTGGAGACTTGAAATATTTCTCTCCTTTTCTATGAAAGGTTCTCTGTTTCTCGAGAAGGAAGCTTATTCCTTCAAACCACTTTTAATTCTTGGTTTAGTTACTTTGCAGCCGTCTTCCTTTCTGCATCTGGAATTTCGGTGTATTGCATTAGCGTCCTTTACGAACCCTGTCAGTGCACCAAGCATTCCTAACAAAGGAAGACTGTTTGAATAGTGCAAAATTTCAATACCCTTTTTGTGCCACCTACAATAAGAGGCTTATTAAAAGTAATAAAAATTAGATAGCTAACATCATTAAAAGTGAATTAGAGCCAAGTGACAAAAGTGCAAGGGACAGCTTCTGTTCTGTGAAGTGCGTGCTTGGTTTGGTTGCCCCATGAGAACTGAACCAGTAGCAAATTCCTTTACACCTACCAAACCAGTGGCAGGAATAAGCTCTCTTTAACGCCACTATTTCCTTCCTCTCCACTTTTTAGTAGAGTACAATACAATGAATATCATACTCACTGCAATGATATGAGGCTGAGCAAATGAGTGGCAGTGTTGGATTATAATTTGTCTCGTAAATTTACCTTTGCTCATTACTTGCAAAAGGAGAGGTAACCTCTCAGAGGTTAGTGGTGGTAGGTGATAAATTCAATCAAATTATTTGCTCAATTGATACAACTTACCCGTGAGGACAGCAAGTGACAGACGCCGAGAAGACCTTGTCGACATTGACGACTCGACAACCTGTAATTCGCAAGTGTAGCCAAATTTGGTCCAATGACACTAAAGTAAGAGGAGAGAGAGATACTTTCAGTTTCAAGGGTTGTTCAAGTGCGCTATGCAAATTGTTGGGGTTTTATTGGAAAGTGAATTAAATGAAGAAATAAGCGATGTTCGACTAACGAACGGAAATCAATAATGATAAAATAATCGATAACCGAGCTATACTGCAATAAGCAATCATTTTACTGTGAACGGTGGTAGGCGAGTGGGCAGGTGGTGAAAGGGAAAGAGTGCAAAAAACTGAAACGGTCGATTCGGGAGTTTGAGGAACAAAACTCCAATTTTTTGCGAGACCGACTATTGCAAAAACAATATTGCAAATAAAATTCGTAAACCCTGGCTATCAATTGCTGAATAGTTTGGTTCATTAATATTAACGGAATCCTGTGAAACATGTCCCTGGAATTAAGCTCAACATCTAGTGGTGAGTTTTGTATTACTTTTTGATTTAAGCTGACAATTTTGCCGTGGTAAGTTTACAAAAAACGGTTTAAAAAATTGGTATTGGAGAACAATTGTGTTTCGTTAATTTTTCTCGAAAAAATTAACCGGATTGCTTATTTTTTGCATTGGAAGTTTGGAAATAAATTTTGCATTAGTGTGTGATACTACTTTTCTTATTGGAAATAAACGAAGGATTAAATACCTTCATGTATGAAAGCCAAAAAAAAAAAAATTTGGAAATAAAATAATCAATCCACTAATTAGAGTTTGTCCAGAGCAGGCGTTATGTCATAACGGTTATGAATAAAGACTGTGAGGTGAAAAGTGCACTAATTGTCCTAATTGCTGAAGGTCGAGTCATTTTTATGGATGTTCATCTTGCGTAGTTTTTCTACTTGACTGATTTTGTCAAGTAAAAGTCACCCAAGTGCGACAGATTTGTAGCGGAACTAACGATCCATTTTTTTTACAATTAGTGTCAATTATGGTCTCTCACAGGTAGTCACTAATCAATACTGATCTGATCATCGGTAATGTTTGTGTTCACCAATTGTCGGTTTGGTTTCATTAATTAACTCCCCGTGAAGAAAAGACAATTGGATTAATCGATTAAAATTATTACAGTTGAACCATTTCGATTTCAATATAATCCTCTTATTGCAGACTACTGAGACATTCCGCCGGGTCTCCCTGTTTGAAGATTTAATGAAATGGCAAATCGAGGGCGAAAGAGCAACATCAGTCAAATTACAAAGGAAATTCATCTAAGCTGTATGCCAGCTCGGGATAAAAAGTTGGCAGCATCCGTCGACTCTTTGGACAAGTATGTGTACGAAACAGTATAAATCCCAATAAAATTGGATTCCTTACAACAATGCAATTTTGAAATTTAATTTCATGGTCCATTAATTTCCAAAAAAATGTTTTTGATTTAGTCGCAGAAATGGAGGAGGTTCACAAGGCTCAGATTTTGAGTGGAGGTCAACACCGGATGTCATGAGTTTCAAGCAAAGCATTAATTTTGAGTGTAGCAACACAATCCCAATCAATTTCTCAGAGGCGTGGTCATACTTTTCATCCTGTGATTTGTCTACGTACCGAGTATGTTTTTTTGTTTTTTACTTCATGTGATTCAAGGAATAATAATAATTTAATTGGGAAACTAGCTTTAATTAATTATTAATTACACGTATTATTCCTCAACAGCAACAAAGAATAGATGACAGAAGGCCGAATACGAATGGGAAATTAAGATGTAAACTGCAGAATCTTGTTGTTGGATCAGTACCCCTTGTCTCTCCATTGATACCGGAGAGGGACTTGATTTTCTCGATAGCATCCTGTAATTTAAAATAAGCTAGCCATGGATTTTATATAGTTAATTTGGTATATATTATTGAAGTGTGTCATTTTTAATTGTAGGTCCTATGATAAACGAGTTGAGTGTTCACCGCAGAGTCTTGCAAAGTATCTATGTCTTTATGACAAAGAAGCAGAATTGTCCGTCTGAAAACACTGACGGTAGGAATGGAAATTTTTATAATTACGAAGTTATGATTACCTGATGTTCATTTAAGGAGATGGATTATGAATTGGTGATACAATTAATATTTTTATTTATGTGTGTAGAAATGGCTTCCATTTGTCCCAGGTATGGGAATCACTGGGAGGAAATTGGCTTTCAGGTATTGTTATTTTGAGAGTCTATGTCTGTTAATAACCGGTTTGTGGATAATTTTGTAATTTAGTTTGGTAATATACTAATAAGTATGTTAATTTATAATGTTTTAGGGACAAGATCCAGCCAGCGATTTGAGAGGGGTTGGAATGTTCGGAGCTTTACAAATGTTGTACCTTAGTTCATCTCAGGAGTCGAAAGAAACTCTGGCCCCTGAAATGTTTGACCTATCTCGACACCCGATTCACCAATTTCCTTTAGCAGTTCTGAGTCTAAATGTGACAAAAATGACTTTGGACGCATTCCGAGATGGCATTCTTAACAGATTTTGTCACAAAGAGGGAAGTGCTATTTTTGTCGTCAACCAATTCTACCTAGCAGTCATGTATCGTATTTATCGGAAATGGAAAGATAAAAGGATGACCATACACGATTCCTGCTTCTTATTGAAAGGTATAATGCCAAATTTCATCTGGAGCATTCTATAAATAGCCAAATTTTATTCATGTTTAACGAGATGCTTCGTAATTTATTACAGCCGTTGAAAAGTGGTGCAGAATCTCACCCCAAGAAAACGTTCCAGCGCCTTTACGAGTACATCAGTCAGTTTGGAGTTGTTACCTCTCATCATCAACAACGACGAGGGAAGGGAAAGAAAAACAAGAAATTTGAAGATTCATTTAACGACACCAACCTTTCTTGGCTCGACCTCACAAAACCATCATTGGAAGTATTTATTTGAAAATTGCTCATATGTAGGTCTACTTGGGTATTTTTGCATTTTAAGTTGAAATGCAGTTCACCAAAGTCTATAAGTAGGAATACCAAACCAAATATTTTTGCGAAAAATCGGCTTATTAGTCTCAATGTTAAAGCATGATACAATTTAAATTTCAGTGTAAAAAATTCTCAAACCCGAGTGTTATCGCACAAAACGCAGATCTCAATCATTTGCTCACATCGTTGCACGTTATGGAGATGCCAGAACGTGGACTTTCAAGTCTTTTCTTCTTTGTCTCAATATGTATTTATAGGCTGTAACTGCTATCAATTGCTGGGAAAGGAGAATATTTTAACTTTGATAGGCTCGTTGCGAAGGGTCAATCATTGCAATTTATTGCGGTATCAATCAAATTTTAATTAATGGGCGTTTTGTGAACTGATATCCGTTAAGAGTGAAAAGCTGGAACGCATTTAAACTGTACTAATTTGATTCCTTACTAAATATAATTCGACCAGTAATTGCACAATACTTAGGTACAGCACAGCCTTAAAAATGCAGACTTAGTGACCCATGAAGATGTGGAAAGATATTGATTTATGTTAAATGTTTTCACCGCTTTGTGACACAATACGGGCGAGATGCATTGTGATCCATTTGTGATAGACAAATTAGCGACTTTGCAGCAGTTTTACAAATATGCATATTACTTGAGTGTATGCTCGATCGATACTAATTACAATGAACTAAGTAAGCTTCAAACACTTCCTCAGCCAAATTTTTATTATTTCATTGTTGATCATTGTTAACAATTAAGACTATGCTATGAATTATTCCAGTTCCAATATTTTTTATATATCATGAAACATCGTATAATTATTTCCATCCTTTACTTGTTAAAACAGAAATTTGTGTTTTATTATTTTCCCAATATTATTCAAAATGATACATAAAAATGAGTACGCTTATATTCTCAGTTGTTCCTAGAAATTTCGTAATTTATAAATGTGAAGAGCAAATAAAAACAGTAACAGCAACTTGCCTCGTGATTGATTGCATGCAAAGAATTTCTTTACCACTCATTACTCATTTTTTGATACGGATAGTGTAACAAGAACTACATTTGTTTTCCAAACAAATAATATTCCACAAGTTTTCCAGTAGTCTTTGACGTCAGTACCTTCGTCACTGGATTTCGCAATGATTTAGTTTGCTAAACCCAATCACAGCTTTGCTCCTCGATTAAATATTTAATAGGGAAATGCAAAAGCCTGGTAAACATGTCACCTCGCCATAATCAATCTGCATTTAAATATTGGGTTGCCTTCCTTTGCGTCGTTGCATTTGCATGTCATCCGATCTTGTTGAATATTAATGCCGTGACACACTTTGCTCCTGTTGCGAGCAACGTTGGAAAATTTTGCGAACATTTTGGCCATACATTCATATAAAGTCGGTCATATTCTATGAAGCAACAAGAAGCAATTTGATCCAGGTAAAGCACCCCGATCAAGTTTTGAATCACATAGTGGGTGGCCAGAATCATTTAAAAAATTTAGTAACAAATTGTCCTTCACAAAATGCCACAATATGTGCAAAGACAACTTCTTATTATTGAAGACATCATGCGGCGTTTGCAGGATTTAGCCATAACATTGTCTTGTCATAATTGTTTAAATAAATACAGATTAAATAGGATGCAATATAGTGCCATGTATAGTATAAACCGAATCAAATGCTATTTTGAAGTACAAAATTATGGTTAACTCAAGTGCATTCATTGACCACATTTCTTGTTGTGTTTGACTATCATATTTTCTAAACGCCCACACCACTATTTGTACTCTCTTCTTTTTTTACCGAGATTGAACGGTTTTAGCGACTGTCACATCCCGAACGGACAGATGCTTGTACTCGCAAAACAATAAAACAATTCACTTGAGGTTTTAGTTTTGCAAGGTTTGAATTATTGTATGGAGTTGGTGTTCTTTATGCAAATGCACTGTCCGTCCGTCGGTCTCTTATGTTTCATCTATTTTCAGACTGAATTCAAGAATTCTGTTTTGGAACGCTTTTTAGTAGTTCAACTAGATAGATAAGTCGCAAAGTCAACGATTTCAAATTTTAAAGGTGTTTTGGAAATATCCTAACGACATTTGTTACATTTTATTCATGGTTTTATTAACTCTTTCAGTGAATGAAGCATGAATGTTGCCGATTAAAGAGTTCATACGCATTTCATATCATTTGTCGAAGTCATTTTTCATTTAACGAGATTGACGAGTGAGAACAATGCATTATGCATTTAATTGAGTAGAGTTCAATAACTAATTCTAAATTTGGCACAATGTTAGAAAGATTCCGTTAATTTCCTTGAATAAATTCCGTACATCGATCCTATCATTTAGTCCACAGGTCGTGTTTTCTCGTACAACACGTTATTGCTTGAGACACAAGGTTTGCAATTGGCAAAAATTATTTCATCCAGAAACAGTAACGAAAATTGACCGATGGTCAAAATCTGGGTAAATTAACCTTTTGACATCCACCCAAACTCCTCTTTGTTCAATCTTAATTAGTTCACTTTCTTAGTCATTGTTGAATCTCATGCAAATTTTATGAGCAACCTTGCAATACGATCCTGTGAATCAAAGAAGTGATTGCATTAATATAGGAAATGAGTGCAATCATCATTGTATAACTTGCCTTGCTTTGCCCAGAATGCATGGGCGGATGAGGATGTTCTGTTCTCATGTGGTGACGATTCTACCAAATCTCGCAAAGACAAGGTGATGCGAAATGTGATTTGTATTAGCATCTGCTTATCTACTTAAACTTGCAAGGATATCATGCAACTGTATAGTCTATCCACCAACTAACTCCATATATCCACACACACCACAAAAGTTGACTAGGGTGAAAGTAATGTTTTTAAGCCTTCATTTCATTTCATCTCCTGAATTGAATAGTAAACTAAACCGCATTCACTTCACGACATGTTATAGAGCAATTTCATCTTATTGCATGGCTTAGCTTAGACTTTAGACATAACATCCCACAAGTCATCTAATCGCGGCTGATTTGCAACTGTATAGTCATCCACCAACTAACTCCATATACCCACACCACACAAAAGTTGACTTGGGTGAAAGTAATGTTTTTAAGCCTTCATTTCATCTCATCTCCTGAATTGAATACAAGTAAACTAAACCGCATTCACTTCACGACATGTTATAGAGCAATTTCATCTTATTGCATGGCTTAGCTTAGACTTTAGACATAACATCCCACAAGTCATCTAATCGCGGCTGATGACTGTTAAAAACTTGAAGATTTAACAGTATAACCAAGGAAGGCGTGAAAAGTTTTGGACTCTTTTCATTTCAGAGACATTCAATTCATAGTGTGAACTTCATACTGGGATTTAGTTTTGGTCTTCTTTTCTACAGTTGCAGATATGTGGCCATAATTTTGTGACTCTCTTTAAGCGAGTGGTTTAAGAGTTAAGCGAGTAAATCAGAAACTGATCTGATCCTCCCGCTCGCCCGCCTGCATAATATATTGGTTATTATTGTGTTGTAATGTATTGTATTTGATGGCAACTTGTTAAATGACAGAGTCACTTCTTATACCGAGGATAGAATGTGTCGTGTAACGTGAATGAACTAGAGTTTAGGGAATAGACGGTAAATAAAATCCGAGAATTCAACGAGGTGTAAGGAGAAGTCGTGGCAGGATTGTTTTTCCTTCGAGGAATTAAAATTAAAGATATTTAATGGGGACAGAGGACGAAAGTGTGGTTAATCAATGCGGGCGGACTTAAAGGGTTAAATTGGACTTTACCTTATCCAGAGTTGAATCTAATCAGGGTGATAAGTCATGAAACTTGCGGTGATAAGGAAGTTTTTGGGGATTTGATAAAATCTAATTTTGAAAACAATGTTTTGAACAAGACTATTAGATAAAACTATTGGATTCGGTTAATTTTGTGGTAAAATACAATACACATTAATCAAGCTCGGAATAGATAAAAAGATTTTCAATGGAAATGAGTGGGTGACGGGTCTGACGATAAGTGCTCGATAAGGGAGCGGATGTTGTTGTTATTTGTCCGGGACTAATAATATTCATTGTTATTCTACCGAGCTTATCAGGCAGAGGACTGGACAGAATGGGTCACCACGACGGTTGTCTTCTACACCAACGACGAAAATTGTCTGTGATTTAGGTCTAATATTGTAGTTAATATATTTGGAGTGGACACCAATTGCAATAATTAACAATTAAAAGACTGGTCAGCAAAGCAAGATAAGGAGAAGAAGGATAAGACGAATCTAGCCATTCCGAACGCAATTTTTCGGACTTGAAATAATTGTGAGTTGGAAATTGTTGCATTAATTTTTGTATGTGAACTGTTTCAAGAATTGAAGTAATTCATTATTTTATTCCTTACAGAGACTCTCTGTCAGAGAGACTGAGTGACTGACTTCCGTCGCCCAAAAAAGTAGTCAACGACATTGGACCTATCAATAAAACTGTGATACAATGAGTTTGAGAAAAATTCGACGCCGTCTTTCCAACACGTTTCGATTTACTGTGGACGGATCCTTGTCTGAACTTGCGGAACATCTCACTATCGATGAAGATGCCAATAATCGTCAATACCTCAGTGACGCTAATGGGGTGACATTACGAGAAAATGGTATGCTGAATTATTTTCATATTCAAACAAATAAATCATGACGCTTAAATTTTTCAAAATTTTGCAGGAATCCGATCTCATACTAAATCGGGATTTGCGAGCTACGCAAAACGATTTTCTTTTTCCAACTCTTCCAAAGATGTCAACTTGAGATCAAGTAAGAAATACGGTTTTGCTAATTGATTTGTAAAATAGGCCTCATCGCAGTTTCATAAGGCACACCCTATTTGCATAATAACAAAACTGCAGGCACTACCCGCCGGGTAACGGCAAAAATTATGCCACAATGCAATCAATGAAGTTTGGCAAAGATGCATTGATTTTCTCCTCACTAACTGACAAAAATGTCCTTGGCGTTTAATTTGTTAACTAAGCAAGTCTGAAGTTACCAAACCGCTTGTTGTAAGGTGCTTTTTTACATTGTAAAGTAAAAACTGGGATGACCTCGATATGTTGAGACATAAAATCTCAGCTCGGCATGGTTCGATTGAATTCAAGGTGTAAATAAAATAACTGCATGCCTTCGTTAGTTTACTGCTGCAACTATTGTTTTATGATGTCAGTGTTCTCCAGTCTAACTTTGTGTCTTTGGAGGATGTGTATTTGTATGAAGGAATATTTCAAAAATCTGAAGCGCTTTTCATTTACCAAGAACAACTTTTCAGAATTTTCATACAGACGCTATTGTGGAAGGTTATCTTTGCAGCGAAATAATCAAATAATTTAATCTGTAGCTCTCCCTAATTCTATGAGACTAATCTGGTAAATTGACGGTTTTGTGCGTGCACGCGTCGGTTAATTTAATAGTGGATATGTATAAAAGAAAGCGAAGTAGTAGAAAAGTACTTCTTAATTTACCGGTTATCTTAATGCGTGGTTAGTTATTGTTACTGTGTTGTACTACCTTCTGTCCACCAAATTCAGTTGACTGACCGTTTTCCAACATGGGAACTTGTGTTCTACGAAATATTTAGTGAGTATTGCAAGACGTATACTGATACTTCAAACCAGACAAACAGACCGTACTTGGAAAAAACCTTTTTGAATCTCACATTCACAATCTGATGTTGAACATATTCTTATAAAAAAGAAAGTAGTAAAAGTGCTACATATTGTCCTGCGCATCGCCACAACAAAGGTTCGATCCTTCCTTCGGTTTCTGGCAAACCAAACCCGAATCTGCCAAACCAAATCCAACCACCGCATCGTATCTCGTATGGCCATCTTGAACTACATAATCTTATTTGACTGAAAAAGGAAACTATGTTGGACAACCTTCCAACACCACTTACCCAACCACACGGTCTATTCTTTTACCGGTGGCTATGATCAGTAATTTCGTCAGCGTCCATTAAAATAAAATGCCGCGACCTCATTCAGAGGGCGAATGATGGCATTTTGGGAAAGATACTTTTTGCAGTGTAGCTCTGTAGACATTTAACTGATAATTCACTCATGCCAGAGTTATAGGAGAAAGTCAATTAGCATTCGCAAACAACAACCTCGTCTAAAACGAAATGATGCCAATTTGAATGATACAAGTTGTTTCAAAACTCCAAAACAAACTTTTTAGTACAAACCTTCAGATTCAGACAACTGCGCATAATTAGTGTACATATTTTGTTTTCTCTTGTCCTCAGTGAAAATACTATCCAACCAAAACAACATTTACCCAGTAAATAATACTTTTGTTTGTGTGAGTAATATGAGGATGTTTTTCATCTGGGTAAACACATCTCCTACTTTCACCCGGCGAGGAGATGATGTCTCATTAAAACGTTAAAAAAACCCATTAATTGAGCCGACTAGACGAGGAGTGATGAAGTTGTTTGGACCATGAAATGAAGGATATTTATATCCCGGATGAAAAACATCTTCTCAATATCCCAGTAGCTTGAATTTGTTGGATTGGCTTAAAATTGAAGGAGGAGTAAGTGAGGAAAAGGGTAAAAGGAAGGAAGGAAGGAAGAGAAAACAGGAGAAAGCAACCGAACCGTGTTCCAAGCAAGTTGAGTCGGGTGGTTGATATACTACACTGCTAGGTAGCCTGGATGGATGGAGTGTGTCAAGTGGAGGACTTTGATACTAGGTTGACTCCAGCATTTCCCTTTACTTTCACAACTTTCTTTCTACCCCCCCCCCCACTCATTTCCCTCCATCCCCACCGTTCCAGTTGCCCATGGTTTCAACTCCCACAACCAACTTGTCTCCTTAAATCCCGCTCTCATTCTATTTCCAAGTATTTGGCAACCAACAAACAAATACAACTTTCTAAATTCCATCCAAAACAAGAATTTATCTCGGAGTATAACCAAGCAGACTGCTTGAAGCAGTATTCAACAACATTAGGATCGTAAATTGACCACTGCTCATTCTACGTGGAACTTGGGATTGAAAAGTTTCCAGTGAAAATTGAATGAAAATTTTGGTGAAAGTCTTTAAATACGCTTCCTTTCCGGAAATTATCGTGATTCATCCCTCCATTTGAAAATAATTCTCAAGCAATCCGCTCCTTGTTGAGTTTACAATTGGCTTCAACTTAGCTGGGACCATCAACTGGACATTGAGCTGTGGTCATCGCGTCCTTGTCAGCCATTAAATTGTGATACGATCTCGTTTTTAACATTTGCTACTTGTTTTGTAAGAAACTGTTTACAAATTCTCAGGAGTGAAGGTGCGCAGTATATGGTTTACGGACGTGATTAGACATCTAATTAACAAAGGTTAAAATGGTGTCACGTTTGGACTCATTGAACTCGTGGTTGTCCTCGTTGTCATTGAAAATTGGACACCGACGCCGTAAAACGGGTCGGAATGGTATCCCAAGAAGTAGCACGATGTCAACGGCGGATGGATTTTGTCGTAGCACCACTTTCCCTACGTTGGGTAATATTTGTAATTTTATGTATACAAATAGGCATCAGTCACATAATTATTGTTTACGGTTATGATTATGGGGTCATAATGGAAGGTGGGTGATGTAGACTTTGTACTCTTCATTACTTCATTGATTATTGAATTTATGATCTCCACATTCAACCCACATTATCAGTCATTGCTGTATGTAGGCTACATAATGTAACAGAAAAGAAAAGAGATACTGAAATATGAGTGAGGGAGACAGGACATTTGGCTCTTCTCACCTGCTTGCTTTCTCCACTAGAACAAAATTATGCCCATCATAGATGACTCAATGTTGGAGATTGTACATAAAAAACATGCCATAAAGATTGACGATAGACGAAGTTGGCTTGTCGCTTGACGTATGGCCTCTTTTCTTTTTTGCAGCTTTGTTCTGCACTTACGCAAATTGAGTTAGTGTCAGATTTCCTTTAGTATATGACTATTGATTTTTAGGGAAAGCTTTTATTTCCTTTGTGCATCATATATTTCCTGGGGTATAAGTAAATCAGGGTACATTTACTTAAAATTTAATAATAAATCACATACTTTTACTCAAAATTATTTTAAAGATGTCGTACTGAGTGCTCATGTATTGTCTTTGTTCACAGCTTCTGTTGCCGAACATCCAAGAATGGGATCAGATGGAGAGTCTGAAGAAGCTTCGGCGGCATCTGACGACTTAACAAGTCCTGCAAGAGTCCGTCCCTCTCATGGAGTTTCCTGCTATGGAGTCACTTTACGGCAGAAAAGTCAACGACGTCATTCTGAGGTGAGTAGATTAAGCTGATGTTTGAAGTTCGTCATACAATGAGCCAAAAACAATGTCTTTTTATTATAAAAATAGAAAAAGTCTAGAACGATTTAATCCTTCTTCCATATTTCCTTCTTACTTTAGTCATTTTATCGTTCAAACGGAATGGAAATGTTCCATGATAAATAATTCCAAAAAATCATAACTAACGCAACTCTTTATTCAGTCCGCACCACTTCATGAATGAGGCATGGTAAAAGGTTAGGAATTAGGGTTCAGTTTCCAGTTTAACAAGCAAAGCATCTCATAAGAATTCAAGCACGTTTTCACTAATTGGTTGAAAATGAACCATATTATTGTAATTGTATGCTAATTATTACGCTCAGAAGGGTTTGGCATGTTCACTCATATCAGAGATACTAATAATATCCTCTTGTTTTTTATCAGTCAGATTTGCACTGCCTCACAAACACGTTCTTTGCTTTTTTTACGATAAACCATAATGATTTCAAGGGAACGTTGTGTTTCATAATTGTTTTCAGATGGATTTATCTCAGGACATTAGCAAAAGGCTCTCACTTCCGGTTGACATGCACATCCCAGAGTCGTATTTGGCGAAGCAGGCAGCGTCTTCCTATGCCGTAGTTGAAACTCCACTTACAAGAACTTCCAGAAGACAGAGTTTGTCGGAAATTGGGTTCGGGAAGAGCGAAACTTACATTAAGCTGGATAAATTGGGAGAGGTACGTTACATTTTTAAGACTTTGAATCAGTGATTCCAAATCAAAAATTTAAGTGTTATTTCACTTTAAATATTTTTTTGTAGGGGACATATGCAACTGTGTTCAAAGGAAAGTCACGCCTTACAGAGAGTCTGGTAGCGTTGAAGGAAATTAGATTGGAACATGAGGAAGGTAGGTTACAAAAATATAATAAGCTGCATCACTCAAAACAAGTAGCTTTACAAATACACTAAACTTTTCTTTCATTTTCTGTTTCAGGAGCACCTTGTACGGCTATCAGGGAAGTGTCACTTCTCAAAGAATTGCGTCACGCCAATATTGGTATACTTAAAATAACACAATAATTTACTATGTATAACTGGAATTTGGATATAATTTTTTTTTACTTTTCTCAACTTTGTGCAGTGACTCTTCACGACATTATCCATACTGAGAAATCTCTCACTCTTGTGTTTGAGTATCTGGACAGAGATCTGAAACAGTATATGGACGCTTGTGGTGGAGTACTGAGCATCAACAATGTAAAGGTAAGTTAAGATGATTGCATTCTTTCTTCAACCTCTCAAAAAAAGTCTTGTCATAAATATGCTATTAACATTGTTTCTGTAATTTGCAGTTATTCTTGTTCCAATTGCTTCGAGGTTTAGCGTATTGTCACAGGCGAAGGATTCTTCATCGGGACTTAAAACCTCAAAATTTGTTGATCAACGATCGAGGAGAATTAAAGGTAGGGTTTGTTGCTATTTTCGTATTTGTGAACTTTTAAAATAAAACATAACGTATTTGTGTATTTGCAGCTTGCCGACTTCGGTCTTGGTAAGTCAAATTAATTATTGTCGTATCTTCTCAATTGTCAAATAGATTTTACATTAGTATTGCATTAATATTTGCATCATAATTTACACCTAAATTTTTGACAGCACGTGCCAAATCAGTTCCGACGAAGACTTATTCCAACGAAGTTGTAACTCTCTGGTGAGTTGCATATAACAATGGGATTTATGAAAACAATTAAAACTGAAACTATTGTTTTCAAAACTGTATTTACTTATTATTTCAGGTATCGTCCACCAGACGTGGTAAGCATTACTTGCACATTTATTTAATAATCGAAGTAAAATAAAAGTAAAATTCTTGACCCTAAAATGTTTGCAACTGCAGAGTTAAATATTAACAACCATAAACCGGATTTCCTAGAACTTTTCCTTGTTCTACCCAACTAAAGTTTAAATTTTATTTAAATATTCGCTACCTACAGACAATTTTATGTTTTTGAGAAGAAGGAGTTTTTCTTATCCCAATTATTTTGCGTCAAGAAAATTCGAACTTGATTGTATTCATGAAGCAAAAATTAGATCAATTTTTTGTTTCGCAACAAACAAATTTTATTCTCATGATAATTAGTTGATGAATAACATTTGCATTTTAACCAACTTCACAGCTTCTCGGGTCAACGGAATACTCTACACCCATCGATATGTGGTACGATCCTTCTGACATAAGATCTAACTATTTATCTGAACGAATGTTTCCTGATAATTCATCATTTTTTCAGGGGTGTTGGTTGTATATTCTGTGAGATGGCTAGCGGTAGACCACTATTCCCAGGGTCGACAGTTGAAGACCAACTAAAATTAATTTTCCGAACCTTGGGCACTCCAAACGATGATAATTGGCCAGGCATTACTTCAAATGACGACTACAGATTTTATGAGTTTGAACAATGGCCTCCTGAATCTCTAGTCTCTCGAGCTCCGAGATTGGATGGAGAAGGAACCGACCTCTTGTCCAGATTTTTAAAGGTATACCTATAAAGATGACCTATCTTAAAAAATGGAACATTGTTTAAATTGACAAATTTTCTTAGTATGAGGCAAGAAGTCGAATAGTCGCCCATGAAGCAATGCAGCATCCCTTCCTCAGGAAATTGTTCACTGCCATTATGCGGCTACCGGACAGTAAGATTTTATTTTTAATTTACAATCATGAATTCGGATCTGTGTTCTTCAAACTCCTGTAAATATCTAAATAATTTGTTATCCCTTATTGCAGCTGCCAGCATATTTTCAATTTCCTGGATTCAACTAACAAAGGACCCAGGGTCACGAGCCAACCATTCAAAGTCCAATGACAGTCATGGAATGGACAAGCGTCACAGTGTTATCCTATGAGCCATACGTGGTTTTAAAAACAGTTAAACAATGATTTTACTGGAGTACTTTCCGTAACTTGACTGTTTTTTTTCAAATAATTAATTATAACTTTCTCCTGTAGAGGAATATTGGGTTATTGTTTTCTACACTCCCTCTCGGTGGTGCTGGGTCAGATTAAATGATAAAACTTCTGTACTAGCTAAGATATCTAATCACATCTTTGTTTTACCCACATGTTGCCACAGGAAGGCATGAATAGTTAGTATTGTTGTTATTAACCATGCTAAACTTTATACCAATCAAAGCAGCAACCACGACGATGATGATCTAGTTCTAAGTACCGGCGAAGCATGACTGATGTACCGGAAAAGGCATTTCTTGCGCATAAATTTAGCTACCACGATGAACGTAATTTAAATACTCGAAAGTTATCAAACATTTTACTTACCTGTTTTTTGAGATCTGAGATTGCTCACTCATACGCTCCTTCGGAAATATACGACATACAAAATACTGTCTACTCTGTCTTATCCAATAGTATCTGCAGTGTCAAATTTTCAATATGGACGGAATTGCAGAAGGAAATACCGAAAAGTTTACTACTTGTACGAGTATTCGTTTGTTGAACCCAACGGTGCTTCTCAAAGCACAAAATAGTAGATTGATGAACAATGCATGTAAGTGGGAGGAGAGGATTTTGCAAGTAATTATGAAATTAAGAATTTCCTACTGGTAATATACAAAAATAGATGAAAAAATACGGTTTTAAAGACTGCTAACATTCACATTCTCATCAGTTTTAATGACAGTTTTATACAAGTTGTGCTACAACGGATTTGCTGGAAGTGGAACTAAAAGAAAATTAAAAGTACATCAATGACAGCAAAGAGCCAAAAAACCAACGGTTTACGTATTATAAGTTATACAATGTTATGTGAATCAAAACTAAGGGTAGTGATGTTGTAGGAAAAAAATAGATTAATTTGACATTGAATATTTCTATTCGATGAATTGAATAAAGTAATTAACCTGGTTGCTCAAAATATCTTGGTAATTTTGGCATTTGTCATTCTTACAAGAAAAAAAAATCGGTCCGCCCGGATAACTTACCCGGGTACTTTCATGCATATGGTCATTTCTTCTTTGGGGTACTTATGTTTTTGAAAGGATGCATATCCCTGAACTGGTTCGTCGTAAAAAAAATCTGACAGAAATTTGATGCACAAAATTTTCTGGAATTTGCTTCCGTTTTAATAGTGTTCAGAAAGAAGGTATGACCCGAAATCATTACGGAAATAAAAACAAATTTAAAATTTATTTTATGAACAGGATTTCGAAAGCTTGAAAATAAAGACGAGCCTGGTTGAAATGGCATCCACTCACTCCATTCAAAATCACGCTACTCACTGTAAAAGTTTAATTATCATAAAAACAATGGCATGTTATTATATCCATGAAAAATGTACTTTTGTTGGTTTATTGTTTAAAACACTAATCGCTTGTACATTATTATAGCAGAGATTCGTCTTTGTCTGGTGTAACAATCCATGATAAAAATAGCCACAAAACTAAACTAAGGGGCGAGAAATAGTAACAATTAAATAAAAGATTTGCCCATCACCACAACGCAAAAACATTTAAGGCAACCACTCAGCTTCGTTTTCTTGTTTGTTGGCTTTGTCCAAAAGCTCGTTAAGAGACTTGATTGGTGAAGTTTTGGTTTCCTCCTTGTCAGCAAAACTTTCCACAAGGGTACCCGTGAATTCAGTGCCTTTAGAGATTCCGGAACCAAGAACTTCTCCAGCTTTGTCAATCCCATCTCCAACGGCTTGGCCAACCTTAAAATGCAAGAGTGCCAAAGGTCAGACTACCACAAAACTAGAGTACTTTGTAATTTGGCAACTTAAACTTGTGCCACATATCCCGGAAAGAATGAAGCAGAGATTAAAAGAGTAATAGGAGAAGTAAGTTTGGTTAAAAAAAGATTTCCCCAAATAAAAAAGTTGCACCTTTCACCACCCAACCCCCACAAGTATGTGTGACTTGTTAGTGTTTTAGTTTAGGGTCACAAAAAAGAAAGTAATTTGTTTATGAGGGTTATTGACTTAATTAAAGTCCAGGGACCACATCATTGACAGTTTTGTAAACTCCGTATACCTTCTTAACAACGCCTCCAATATTCTGAGCGGAGAAAGTCTTGTCGTCAATTTTAACGTTTAAGCTTGAGTCCTCCTTTGTACGACATGTGGATTGGTCCTGTCAATTAATTGGATAATGGTTCAAAGATGAGGGATTACTAAATACTCGAATCAGTGAGACATGTCCTTACCACCACGCTAAAGTCGTCAGGGTCAACTCCTTCCTCTTCCAATTTTTGGCGAACCTGGTTGATGACAGCTTTGTCCAAAGTTGGTTTCCGGGACAGGATTGTGGCGCTTTTAGTGTGACCAAACAATATCTTTTGGCATGTGCTAAAAATAAAGAAAGCAATCCACAAGATTGAAGTTTGCTCGAAAATGAACTGTTTTCTGAATGCTATGAAAATACTTACAAGATTCCAGCATAACTGTCATAGTCGGTCATGAAAACGAGGAAGTCCGCTTCACCAGCAATATCTGAGAAAAATCAGTTAGATAATTAGAAATTTCATTGGGAATTCATATAAATAAATAATTTACATAAAGGAAATGGAACAGGGATTCTCGTTCTCCCCTTTGTTGCAAAAAATATAATGCCATCTTTTCACTGGCGTGATTCTCACTGCGTATGAAAATAGAGCCGAGGTGAGAATTGTGCATAGTACTTCTTCATTCAAGAAATAGATGCCTAATATTTATTACAGGCTGCCGCTGAATGTAATTCTAAGCATAAACAATAAAATCTTATCTAGGGATGGTCATAGGATCTTAAAATGTCAGTAACGGTTCTTTGGCTTAGAAAAAACTTTATGTAGTAAGGGTGTTTCTGTTTTTTCTTGTCTGTCATCTTTTTTATCAAACCTTTTTCATAATGATCGGATCACCCTCCCTTACCAACTCCTACTTCAGCTAATTGTGAGAGCTACTGAATTACTTAATATGCAAAATAAGCAAATAGCACAAAGTGATTCACTTACTCAGTGGGAATTTTACACGCATCCTCGAAGATCTGTCATTGTCAGGAATTGTCAAAACGCCGGTGTACCTAAAATCCCAAAAGTAATCATTGAAGAATGAAGCTGCATATTTTTTGCATTAAAGTTTTTCGAAAAAAATTCTAACTCACGTATAAATGTGGTCTACGCCAATCGTATCCAAAATGAAATGCTGACGCGTTTGAACCAATCTCAATTTTCCATCCGTTCCTTGCGTGAAATTGTACTTCATGCAAGAGCTGGAAGACGCAAAATTAGGTAAGAGTTCTGCACCTTAACTTGAACGTAGTCGGATTGAACCCCTTATCCATGCATTTCCATATTAACATATATATAATACTTGTCTTACCTGGAGGTTGCAAACTTCTGGATGACGTACCATTCGCCGAGAAACTGCATGGAAAAAATTTGTTCATCATTATTTCTAAATGATCTCGACTAGTTTTTAGAGGATTACTTCCATCTATGCATTTGTTTTGTTTCTAACTGCATTGTGCAATTGACAGCAAAAACTTGAAAACATTACATCCTTAAGCAGAATGTGTCTGTACATTTAGAGAATTAGGTAAAATTGAGAAACATTTGCAGAAAAATATGCACTACTAGATGCTACATGCAGTGACATTCAAATTGGAAAATTACTGCTCATGACTTTCATAATTTTGTTTCAATTGAAAAAAAACCTGGCTGATTAAGGATTCTAAAATGCTAGTAAGGTATGGCGTAGAACCAAATAATCCCCTGTGCTATTTGTGGATGGTTTTACCCAAATGTATGAATACTTAGAATGATATAAATAGTACTAAAATGCATGGCATGGAATTCTACAAAAAACTTACCTTGTCCATGTTAAAATCTTTCAAGGGCTCAACCCTGGGACAAGATCCCAGGCCCATGGTATGAGCATCGGATGAAACAAACAGGGTTGATGCCATCAGGGTCAGCACGGCCCCACAAAAATATCCTTGATAACCCATAACTGCTGGGAGTCACTTGCTCCTTTTCTAGGCGAAAACACAATTTAAAAACTATTAAAAATCACAAATCATACGCGAGGAAAGTGATAACACAGAAATCTCCAGAACTCTGAATTTCCTTTGTCCAGCTCAAGCTTAGAGTTTTGTATTTTAATGAGACAAAAAATGAAGCAGGTCGAATTTAGCTCAAGGACTCCGACACAGAAGGACTTGAACATGAACCTGAATCCATTTATTACCCTGACTCACCTTTTGAAGATGAGACGAAACTAGGACCACTCTGGACAGAGGCACGTCTGACTGGAGAAGAATTGATGATCAAGGGCTGAATGTGAAGGGTATTTAAGAGAAAAACTACAGCAAAGCAAACGCTTAAGTAAATGTTGTTTAGTGACTATTCCTCCCTATCTCTATTCTCTGCGACTGATCTCAAATTCGTGGCGAAGTTGTATGCATAGCTTCATTTCTAAGTTTTCCTCACCACCACTAAAAAAGGTTTACTTTACATATTCTGCCTCTGTTTTAGTGTACATAGCATTTATGGGGTTCTGAATATTTGGTTAGTAGAATTCAACATGAATAAAGGGTTGTTGATTCATCCTTTCCAACATGACGGAGTACAGTAATAATTTCGAGACTAGTTGCAAAGTTCATTCTTTGGGGGAGATAAGTGATGGTTGATTGGTGGAGTCATTTCCAATGACTGTGGTCAATGTATATATTTTTCCTATGACTTGGTGACCATACAACACAACCCGCTACCAGAAACCAGAGTCGGCAGCAGTATTGAATCAAATCAAGGCATGAGTCACTCGTATTATGTCTTTAGCAAGAAGTGTCCAATTACTTGATCTGGGCTGAGACATGAACCATTTTCTTTTCGAGTTTGACATGTAGCCAAAAAAGTACTTGGATTTGACCGTTTGGGTGGTGAAATGTAAAAATATCCTTATTTTTGCAAACTTAATACAGATTAGTTACAACCATTCCGCTCAATAAATGTGTCATGTATTTTGCGTATTTTTATAAAGTACTTGATAACAGTCACCAAGCCACTGGGTGATGACTACAACCTATTTATGCAAATTATGAAACATTGCCATTTTAATTGGTAGCTAATTGTTGATAATGTGCGGCAGGGTAGAATTAAATGATTTGTCTGAGTCACACACAATGTTCTGAGTATTTGTTGCAAAGATAAATTACCAATTAGCTTGGGTTCTGAAATTCAGAAACTGTTCCCAAATCCATTTATTTGCGTGGAGTTTATATAAGTAAGCTAAAGGTCACAAAAGATTTGACTTGCATTTTAGTTGTGTGCCTTATATTAGTGAAATGGAAATGATTCATGAATGTCCAACCATCCGTGCCTTATTGAGTAATCCAGAGATTATCAAATTACTTATGTTTGTGTTCTGTATTTGCATTGACGATAATTCCGTAACTTGGCTTTATTATCTGAATCTTAAATCTGAGAAAGAGCATCGAGATGACTAAAATTCGTGGTTGTGTACAACTTCAAAATTTGGTCGATTCCTTAAGTAATTTAAATTTGTCATGTAATTTTATAAAATGAAACCAGACGAATAATTGACCAATTAGATGCTATTGCAGCAGGTTTTCAAAAAATTGTGGGTGTTATTGACACGAATTTTTCATCTCAAGCTAGTAAAGTGATTTACATTTGGCTAAATTAGGCTTCTGCATTTTGTTTGTGATGCAGTTATATATTGCATAGCTTGACAGAGTAATAGCAATGATGTAAAGGAAACAAGGACCCTTGCTGATTCTCTGCAAAATTACATATTGATAATGAGAAATATGAGAATTCGCAATTTCAAGCCATCATGTAACACACTTTAAAGCCACTTTATCCCAACAATGATCACGATAACGTAGAAATGAGATCAAGCAGGATATGACTGCAACCAATCTTTCATTCAGCTAAGATTACTTCAAATTGATGAATAATCACAGTAATGCCGTAGACTGTGTGACGCATGCAGATATTGTTTAGTCATTACACAGGATCGCATTCAGTTTCGAATATAAAATCACGAAACCGCATTCATCAACCCGAAATCCTGCCAATTTAAAACTGAAACGGCATGCACTGCAACATTACAACTTAGACTTGATGAGCTAGTTTGTATTCAATTTTTGTTTTTTTATTCAATTTCAATCGACCCTACTTAAATTGGAATTAAAATTTCGGATGAATTGTGTTACGCATCTGACACATTTCTCAGTAAGGATGTCATTAAGCTTTTTCATGCATTGTAAATATGACCCTACTAAGAAAGTCTTGCCTAGTAAATGAGCGAATTCACTCTTCGAGCTGGTAAAAATATTAATAATCATGAAACAAAAGGTTTAATTATAATCTGTAAATGATTTAAAGCCAAACACCAACAACCATTTTGAATCACTGTATTAATGGAGTTCAGTTTCGACGAAAAATTAAAAAAAACTTTTAATAGGTGTCCCACCTGCCATCAATTATTTTTATGAGCTATTTTTCATTATGAAGTAGTCATACTAATGTTTAATGCAGTTGTGCAAAATTGAGTTGAGGATAGCTCGTATTACTGTCCAGAAAAGAGATAAAAATGCATGAAAATGAAACAACGCAGTAAAATAAACAAAATTAACCCTGGTCGGACACTGCAGTCAGTGGATGGAGAAAATTGGAAAATTCACTACAGACTCGTTGAACAGAGCTTACAAAGCAAAAGGATTGACAATGATTCAAGGAATTAAATCATAGTACACCAGCATTGGACAATTCTGTAGCCTATTATCCATTAATAAGCCCATTGGCCACAAGCACAGGAAATTCACAAACGAAGGTCACAATTTGGTGTTTTGGTTTAATGATTCTTTCCTTTTTTTTAGAAATGTAAAGCTTAGCTAGCTCAGGTTCGCTAATCAAAATCAATGCTCATGATGATGCATGGCTATGCAATGCAAATGTTAACGCAGAGATTGAAACGCAACTTATTCCTTTTAATTCGTTGTTTTGTGTGACGCAATGAAGGATGACGCGGATTTGATCAACTCATTGTTGACAATAATTTATTGTCAGTTTGATGAGAACGGAGAGTTTCATTAAAAGTATCAACGTCGTTCGCTTTAAAACAATGCAGGAATTTCTACGAAATACGGAAGTAAACATAACTCAAAGTCCGAAATAGTTGTTAATTACGAGAGTTGCTATTGCGGTAACAAGGTAAATCACGGAGAAATTTAACAGTTTCAGCTAGCAATGCATACTACTTAATACATCCGTCGTAAAGATAAACAATTTCATGAGAAATTTTTTTTATTAGTTTTTGCGTGAAAACTCGTTACATTTTTCCCCTTGTACATTGTCATTCGCCCTTTTTATTTTTACGTTTCTTACCCAACTTTTCCGTTTGTGGAGCAGTTTTAGATCGTTTAGTATAACCAGAAAGAGGAACACCATGTCCAGTTGATTTGATATGAGCAAAAAGTTTAGTTCTACTAGGGAATTTCGCATTGCAAGTAATACATATTAACTCCAGGCCGCTTGGAGCTGCCTCGGCAGTTTCAGGAAGATGGGCGGCATTAGGTTTTTTGGGTTTCTTGCCTTTTTTAGAATTGGATTTCCTTTTAGGTCTATCATCATCATCGGAGGTTGAATGAGTTTCGATGGATTGCTCACTATCATCAGAATCAATTTCTTCAACTACCGGAGTGTTCCCTCGTTTTTTGTGAGCTGTCATTGGTTCGACAGTTGATTTTGGTATCACAGTTTCAGGTTTCGGAAGTTGGGCACCTTTAGGTTTTTTGGGTTTCTTGGCTTTCTTAGAATTGGATTTCTTTTGAGGTTTGTCATCATCATCAGAGTTTACATGGGTATTGATGGATTGTGCATTATCATCAGAGTCAATTTCTTCAGGAGTAAAAACTGGTTGTGTTTTCTTACTGCGGTTTGCACGAGCAAAAAATTGTTTTTCTAACAAATCCGCATCTTCTTCATCCTCAGCACCATGGTCTGATTTTTCAGAGTTTTTGTTCACGTCATCACAGCTGCTATGAATATGCAACTCTTCGACCTTCTCTAAAGTTGCATCAATTTCATCTTCGGGTGACTCGCTATCACTATCAGAAGTTTCAGTGGGGTCATCTTCACTAACTTCATTCTCCACATTCTCAGTGTCGCTGTCAAATAATTCATCATCTTCCTTCATCAATTCTCTTAACTTCTCAACTTCCTGAAGATGTTTCTTAGATTTTTCATGGTTGATAAAACTGGCATATAAAAATTAAAAAATATAATATACTAACATCAATGGCTTAATTATAAAGTAACTCACGCTTTTTCGGTTTTAAAAGATTTGTTGCACGCAGCGCAGTGAAAGCACATGGGAGCTTCTTCCTCGTCAGAATCGCCAGATAGCTGTTCACCAAACTCTTTGGACATCCATTTTTCCATTTCCTAAAAATAATAATAATGTCACAACCTTATCACACACAGACAAACCTACAGATTAAAAAAAAATCGTATTTCAAGAAGTATCTTACTTTTAAAACGGGTTGATGTTTGGATTCATGCGTTTTTTGAGATTTTACCGATTCGAGTAATTCCTTTCTTTCAGCTAAACGCTTAAATTTAGATTCTTCTGCTTTCTTAGCGAGTTCTTTCTGTTTTAAATTCAGTTTAGCTTTTTCTTGAATTTTCCAATCAATAACGCGTCTATCCTTTCCTTTTTACAAAATCTACTAAGGCTCGTACTTCACGGTTCCAGCATTTTTTGGCGTCTCTACGAATTTTTTCATTTTCCTTGTCCATTAATCGAGCTATCTATTCATTTAGTAATAAACTCGTCAGGACACACCCAGACTTGCAGCACAATTAATATTATAGACATATTCTCACCTTTCTGTTCTCAGCTCTGCGTGTGTCGTACTCATCATTCCATGCAAAGGTTTTCACAGTACAAAAAGATTCCCAAAATCCGTAGAATGGACCAACCACCTAAAGCAAGATATTTATTTATTATAGCATTTAAAATTACAGTGCAGGAACAATAAACCAAATTAATTACTCACATCCTCATAAGAACTTCCAGAATCTCCAAAATTAGGAATATCCTCATCATGTTCATCCGACCAGCCGGCTTCTAACTCTTCCGCTGTCAGCTTTGCAAATAGTTCCCTGCAGTTACAAAAATCAATTATGACTCCACCCTCATTGTTGACATATCTCCATTTTATTTTACCTATAGATAGCATAAAATCCTAAATCATCATCACCAAACCCTACGAAGCAAGATGAAGAACAGTAGACTATGAGATCAATGTTAAAATCATCAAAGTCTGGATCGAGTCCTATAAAAGTATGGGGACAAAAAAAACATTATTTTTTACAGAATGCAAGCATTTAATTGCCAAATAATTGAGAAACATACCCTCTCTCAGGACAGCCTGACGATGCTTATCATACCAAGCTCTCTCCTGTGGATTGCTTAAAACTTCGTAGGCTCGTACAATCACTTGGAATTCTGTTTTGGCTTCTTCAGCACGGTCTGGATTCTTATCTACATAAATATCCAAATCAAGTAATTATCAAATTTTCTAACATTTTCCAAATCCCATTAATTTTGATGTATTTTTTATACCTGGATGATGTTGTAGGGCCAATTTTCTAAAAGATTTCTTAATCTCGTCATCCCCAGCTTTCCTATCCACGCCGAGGACTTCGTAATAACATTTTTTAAGACCAGGCATTTTGGAAATTTAGCAATAATCCTGTTTAATTTAAATGTAACTAAAATTTAATTGCAGCGAAAGCATGTCGAAGGAAGGCAGATGTTTTGTTGATGTTTGGCGCTGGGGTGAGGAATGAGAAAAATAAAATAAAATCACACGTCAGTCTCCTCACTCTGCTCAAAATAATAGAAAATTTTAAGTAAATTAATCCAAAATATTGAAATATCTGAAAATTTCAATTTTCTCGTGTAACTAGTAAACAGGGTTGCGAAGAGGTCCTTGTTTGTCACCAGTACAGTTTAAAGATAGTCATTAATTAGTCGTAAAGCCAAGGATTAACTTTGGGAAAATTAAAGTTTGTTGGGATTCCCATTTCTTGGGTGCCCTAAAAAAACATGGCTGAGGGCCCCGTTGTAAAACCGAACTCCTGGGAGGGTAAGGAAACATTAAAATACTTTCAGACTCAAAATATTGATGGGATAAGAATAAAAGTTTGTGTTTATGATTGACATAGATCTCCGAAAACTTGCACGCTATTTGGAAAATGAAATTGATAGCAAATTGGTATCATACAGCAAAATGGGGGCCACTACTACCTTTGCACCGGTCGTGGACTCGTGAGTTATAATTAAAGACTTTAATTTAAAGTTATGAAATTAAAATGGAAATGTGGTTATTGATTCTGTTTTTGCTTAAAATGATTGAGCAGAGACAGTGACACTGCCCCATTGTTGTCCAGCAGTGACCGAATGGTTGAATCATTATCAGAAGAGATTGACGGATTGCTACATCAATTGTCGAAAGCTAATGATGACATGACTGAAATTTCGACATCCACTCCAGGAATTGCGACCCCTGCTCTGATTCACACTCTCCAAAGACATCGAGATATTTTACAAGATTACTCTCAAGAATTCCGAAAAACTCAGAATAATTTGAGAAGTCGACGTGAACGGGAGGAGTTGTTAACGGGTGTCAAAAAGGAAATTGAGTTAGTGTTCCGTACAAATCAATTTATAAGCCTTATTAAAGAAGGATTGAAAATTAATGTATGTACATTTATTATGTTATTTTCAGTTCTAGCAAAAATGCACTGAATCGCCGTATGGACATGTATATGAAGGAACATGATCATTTGGTTAGCTCGGAGAGAATGGTTGATGAACAAATTCGAATTGCGATTGACACAAAAGAAAATTTGGTCACACAGCGAGCAGCCTTCAAGAAAATCCAGTATGCTAATTCCAATTACACAATTTCGATTATTACTTGCAAAAAATTTTAATTACTAGAATTTAGTAAACTAAAATCTATATTGTTTTCAGGAGCCGAATGAACGATCTTGCCTCCAGATTTCCAGCAATTAACAATCTGATAAACAAAATCAATCTCAAGAAGAGGAAAGACTCCATCATTCTTGGTCTCGTTGTTGGACTCTGTGTCTTTTTACTTATCATGTATGCCTTTCGATAAGAACATTTCTCTAGTCTTACCACAACGTACCATGCGATCGAATCATTTACCAGATATCAATCATGGCTTAACTTATATTCCAAATTTTGCCTTATGAAAGTCGCCAAATTATCAAAATCCTGTTTTACATTTTTACGATTTGAATGCATGTAATTCAAAAATGTAATCGATGATCTAAACTATGTCTAACTAAATCAAACGTAATAAATCTATGAGCTCCGTGAACGTTAGTATTCTTTCCCACGATCGATAACATCTTATCTGTCATAAGTAAGGTTTTCTTACGAAATGCCGTCCTCTATTGCATTGTAAATATGCGACAATCTTTCTACACCCCAAGTCCTGATGCGCAAAAAAATCTCATGTACTTTTCGTACAATTACATCATGTAAAGTTCTGTTTATTTGCAAAAATATAAATTTTGCACCTGTCATTTTATATTGGCAGCGAGTCCTTTTGGAAATGTTTCGCCGACTAATTAGCGTTTGGGCGAAACCCTTTTTGATCGAGGTAATTCTTCATGGACAATAATTTCTCGGCATTTTATGACAACCCGTAATCTTTTAGTAATTATTTAATTATTTGATAATTTCAGGCTCACCCAGTTTTTAGAAATGTTAATTCTAATCAAGTCAAGTTGTACAGTGGCACGGGCCCCAGATTCCGGTCATCATATGCCAGTAGTAAAGAAAGGTAACTTTTCTAATAAAAACTCTTCGAAAATGTCATCATATTGATGTACGTATAATGATAAGCTTGTAATTAATACAGATATCCAAACGACTTACTCACATGGCCCACAAGATCCTCTATGCGTTCAAAATCGTATCCTTCATTTATCCAGATCCCTGACAAGTACACAGAAACTGGCCAAGCTGAGCCCAAATGAGGCACTTATCGAGGAAGACGATGTTGACGCTGGGGTTGAAGCGGATGCTAAAACTGGGAAGAAGAGAGCAAAGCGAAGGTCACAAATTGATCCTAAGTTCGATAAAAAGCATTCCTTCCCCGTTTTGGCGTACGCAACTTGTGAAGAGCTTGACCTGGAGAGACTTCACCGAGGACTGGTCAGCCAGGACTTGTACATTCCGAGTGTCTTATCTGATGGTGAGTAATTTAGAGGTTATCTTGGAACTTGATCGTGAAGTATTGATGTGTTTGCTAAGGAAAGATTTCTTATTTGTTTTTGACAGATATGGACGATGTGATTCATGTGTCTGCAAAGTATAAAATTAGTGATGAATCACGGGAAATATTTTTCTTTCGAGATGGTGCCGTCGTATTTTGGAACATGCCGGGATCAGAGTGCATGAATGTTCTGAAGTATGAAGAAATGATATTGAATAGTATGTGAAATGCATATTATTATATCGTATGTTTCATGTTTTTCAGATTTCTAACAAAATACGAGCATGAGAGCTATGATACTGATCAAGTCGCACAAGAACTAGAATATATGCGCTATTATTACCATGATCAAGGGTAAGGAATTTTTTGCAAGATCATTGTATTTGTTTAAATGACTGAATTTCGTATGCTTTTGAATAAAGGTCAACGCGATTGTCCAAAGGAAGAATTGTTTTGTCTGAGGAATCAACTCATCTAATTTTGGAAAAGTATGCCTTTGCAAATGCTATGGCGTCATCGGTAAAACTCGGGATATGGGAGTCAACTTTGGATAAATTTGTTGATAGTATTGCCGACATTACGGAGGTATAATATTTAATTCAAGTGTTACAAATTAGAAACTTTTACGACGTCGGTATGAAAAATCCATAAAAACTTAAACTGAATTTCTTTTATTTCTCTAGGTTTTGAAACGAGCCGAAAAATTGACCCTATCCAGAGAGGAAATTTTACAAAAGACTGGAGAACTATATTCTTTACGACATGAGCTAAACTTGAATTCTGATTTGTTGGACACTCCAGATT
Source organism: Folsomia manolachei (assembly GCA_036491905.1). NCBI lineage: Eukaryota > Metazoa > Arthropoda > Collembola > Entomobryomorpha > Isotomidae > Folsomia > Folsomia manolachei. The sequence continues at coordinate 1,057 of JAAXNX010000141.1, read as the reverse complement.
TCTACTGGGAACGAGAACGATTGGAAAACATATACCAAAAGACATGCAACTATTTAAATATGCATCGTCGTACAAAAGTCTTAAATGAAAAGATGACCCAATGTTCTGAACTGTTAGAATTGATTTCAACTCATTTGACAGACAAGCATCATACTCGATTGGAGTGGATGATTATTCTTTTGATTATGATTGAAGTAGGATTTGAAATTTTGCACGTTATTGAACGATATTTGTTTTAATGGATTGTAGTGTTAAATAAATAACTTGTTTATTATTATGATAAACTGTTATCAGGAGTTTATTCATTCATCCGACCTTCTTCAACAACCATTTTGTAACTAGTCTACTATGCACACGTTAATTTGTTGCTTTGAATTGTACAAGTTTAATGGGATATTTCCCTTTTTCGTATGAATTGCAGGATTTTATATTAATTATTAATATTAATATTATTTAAATCACTAGCTGAAAATAAACAACGAGGTGGTATATAAAGAATAAAGAAGGAAGAGGTATATCAGGGGATTTCATAATTTTACATGTATAAAATAAATCTTTTATATGCTTATTAGATATTCCCACGCATTCGGCGAAGGTTAAGATCTCAAAAATTAGCAACCTCATATTATGCCTAACAACTATTCATTAACTGTACTAAGAGCAACAACTCAAACTAGTTTACTACGTTTTAATTTAATACCAGTATAAAATAATTTGTTGTACAACTTGTGTTCGTTATTATTTCATAAATGTTGGCGTACTGAAGGAACCGAATTTCCATCACGCACCGGCGTCTCGAATATTTTAGTTTAGAAAACAGTATTACAATTCTGATCCAAGATTAGTCTCTTGCAAATTTCAAAAACTTTTGGGAAATGAGAACAGTTTTATTCCATTGCGAGTGCGCTAACAAAAAGTAATTGAGAAACATGTCTAGACAGCTTATGTTACTGTAAAAGTTAAAATACATGATTCTGTTTTCGTCGTCTTTTCTAAAATTCACTACTGAGTGCATTCAAACACGATCGTTTGTTAGTTGTCCTTCCTCAGCGAAGGA